>JANDEH010000009.1:39493262-39802286 GCA_024610705.1 Tetragnatha versicolor | reverse complement strand
GAGGTTGGGGTCTCGAGAGCTCCTGCGTGCTTGGGGGATTTTCGCGCGAAAATCCCCCAAGCACGCAGTCGCTTTCTCTCGACCCCTGGGTGGGCGGTTGTCCTGTGCAGGGCGAGGTTGGGGGTCTCGAGAGCTCTGCGTGCTTGGGGGATTTTCGCGCGAAAATCCCCCAAGCACGCAGTCGCTTTCTCTCGACCCCTGGGTGGGCGGGTGTCCTGTGAGGGCGAGGTGGGGTCTCGAGAGCTCCTGCGTGCTTGGGGGATTTTCGCGCGAAAATCCCCCAAGCACGCAGTCGCTTTCTCTCGACCCCTGGGTGGGCGGGTGTCCTGTGAGGGCGAGGTTGGGGGTCTCGAGAGCTCCTGCGTGCTTGGGGGATTTTCGCGCGAAAATCCCCCAAGCACGCAGTCGCTTTCTCTCGACCCCTGGGTGGGCGGGTGTCCTGTGAGGGCGAGGTTGGGGGTCTCGAGAGCTCCTGCGTGCTTGGGGGATTTCGCGCGAAAATCCCCCAAGCACGCAGTCGCTTTCTCTCGACCCCTGGGTGGGCGGGTGTCCTGTGAGGGCGAGGTTGGGGTCTCGAGAGCTCCTGCGTGCTTGGGGGATTTTCGCGCGAAAATCCCCCAAGCACGCAGTCGCTTTCTCTCGACCCCTGGGTGGGCGGGTGTCCTGTGAGGGCGAGGTTGGGGGTCTCGAGAGCTCCTGCGTGCTTGGGGGATTTTCGCGCGAAAATCCCCCAAGCACGCAGTCGCTTTCTCTCGACCCCTGGGTGGGCGGGTGTCCTGTGAGGGCGAGGTTGGGGGTCTCGAGAGCTCCTGCGTGCTTGGGGGATTTTCGCGCGAAAATCCCCCAAGCACGCAGTCGCTTTCTCTCGACCCCTGGGTGGGCGGGGTGTCCTGTGAGGGCGAGGTTGGGGGTCTCGAGAGCTCCTGCGTGCTTGGGGATTTTCGCGCGAAAATCCCCAAGCACGCAGTCGCTTTCTCTCGACCCCTGGGTGGGCGGGTGTCCTGTGAGGGCGAGGTTGGGGGTCTCGAGAGCTCCTGCGTGCTTGGGGGATTTTCGCGCGAAAATCCCCCAAGCACGCAGTCGCTTTCTCTCGACCCCTGGGTGGGCGGGTGTCCTGTGAGGGCGAGGTTGGGGGTCTCGAGAGCTCCTGCGTGCTTGGGGGATTTTCGCGCGAAAATCCCCCAAGCACGCAGTCGCTTTCTCTCGACCCCTGGGTGGGCGGGTGTCCTGTGAGGGCGAGGTTGGGGGTCTCGAGAGCTCCTGCGTGCTTGGGGGATTTTCGCGCGAAAATCCCCCAAGCACGCAGTCGCTTTCTCTCGACCCCTGGGTGGGCGGGTGTCCTGTGAGGGCGAGGTTGGGGGTCTCGAGAGCTCCTGCGTGCTTGGGGGATTTTCGCGCGAAAATCCCCCAAGCACGCAGTCGCTTTCTCTCGACCCCTGGGTGGGCGGGTGTCCTGTGAGGGCGAGGTTGGGGGTCTCGAGAGCTCCTGCGTGCTTGGGGGATTTTCGCGCGAAAATCCCCCAAGCACGCAGTCGCTTTCTCTCGACCCCTGGGTGGGCGGGTGTCCTGTGAGGGCGAGGTTGGGGGTCTCGAGAGCTCCTGCGTGCTTGGGGGATTTTCGCGCGAAAATCCCCCAAGCACGCAGTCGCTTTCTCTCGACCCCTGGGTGGGCGGGTGTCCTGTGAGGGCGAGGTTGGGGGTCTCGAGAGCTCCTGCGTGCTTGGGGGATTTTCGCGCGAAAATCCCCCAAGCACGCAGTCGCTTTCTCTCGACCCCTGGGTGGGCGGGTGTCCTGTGAGGGCGAGGTTGGGGGTCTCGAGAGCTCCTGCGTGCTTGGGGGATTTTCGCGCGAAAATCCCCCAAGCACGCAGTCGCTTTCTCTCGACCCCTGGGTGGGCGGGTGTCCTGTGAGGGCGAGGTTGGGGGTCTCGAGAGCTCCTGCGTGCTTGGGGGATTTTCGCGCGAAAATCCCCCAAGCACGCAGTCGCTTTCTCTCGACCCCTGGGTGGGCGGGTGTCCTGTGAGGGCGAGGTTGGGGGTCTCGAGAGCTCCTGCGTGCTTGGGGATTTTCGCGCGAAAATCCCCCAAGCACGCAGTCGCTTTCTCTCGACCCCTGGGTGGGCGGGTGTCCTGTGAGGGCGAGGTTGGGGGTCTCGAGAGCTCCTGCGTGCTTGGGGGATTTTCGCGCGAAAATCCCCCAAGCACGCAGTCGCTTTCTCTCGACCCCTGGGTGGGCGGGTGTCCTGTGAGGGCGAGGTTGGGGGTCTCGAGAGCTCCTGCGTGCTTGGGGGATTTTCGCGCGAAAATCCCCCAAGCACGCAGTCGCTTTCTCTCGACCCCTGGGTGGGCGGGTGTCCTGTGAGGGCGAGGTTGGGGGTCTCGAGAGCTCCTGCGTGCTTGGGGGATTTTCGCGCGAAAATCCCCCAAGCACGCAGTCGCTTTCTCTCGACCCCTGGGTGGGCGGGTGTCCTGTGAGGGCGAGGTTGGGGGTCTCGAGAGCTCCTGCGTGCTTGGGGGATTTTCGCGCGAAAATCCCCCAAGCACGCAGTCGCTTTCTCTCGACCCCTGGGTGGGCGGGTGTCCTGTGAGGGCGAGGTTGGGGGTCTCGAGAGCTCCTGCGTGCTTGGGGGATTTTCGCGCGAAAATCCCCCAAGCACGCAGTCGCTTTCTCTCGACCCCTGGGTGGGCGGGTGTCCTGTGAGGGCGAGGTTGGGGGTCTCGAGAGCTCCTGCGTGCTTGGGGGATTTTCGCGCGAAAATCCCCCAAGCACGCAGTCGCTTTCTCTCGACCCCTGGGTGGGCGGGTGTCCTGTGAGGGCGAGGTTGGGGGTCTCGAGAGCTCCTGCGTGCTTGGGGGATTTTCGCGCGAAAATCCCCCAAGCACGCAGTCGCTTTCTCTCGACCCCTGGGTGGGCGGTGTCCTGTGAGGGCGAGGTTGGGGTCTCGAGAGCTCCTGCGTGCTTGGGGGATTTTCGCGCGAAAATCCCCCAAGCACGCAGTCGCTTTCTCTCGACCCCTGGGTGGGCGGGTGTCCTGTGAGGGCGAGGTTGGGGGTCTCGAGAGCTCCTGCGTGCTTGGGGGATTTTCGCGCGAAAATCCCCCAAGCACGCAGTCGCTTTCTCTCGACCCCTGGGTGGGCGGGTGTCCTGTGAGGGCGAGGTTGGGGGTCTCGAGAGCTCCTGCGTGCTTGGGGGATTTTCGCGCGAAAATCCCCCAAGCACGCAGTCGCTTTCTCTCGACCCCTGGGTGGGCGGGTGTCCTGTGAGGGCGAGGTTGGGGGTCTCGAGAGCTCCTGCGTGCTTGGGGATTTTCGCGCGAAAATCCCCCAAGCACGCAGTCGCTTTCTCTCGACCCCTGGGTGGGCGGGTGTCCTGTGAGGGCGAGGTTGGGGTCTCGAGAGCTCCTGCGTGCTTGGGGGATTTTCGCGCGAAAATCCCCCAAGCACGCAGTCGCTTTCTCTCGACCCCTGGGTGGGCGGGTGTCCTGTGAGGGCGAGGTTGGGGGTCTCGAGAGCTCCTGCGTGCTTGGGGGATTTTCGCGCGAAAATCCCCCAAGCACGCAGTCGCTTTCTCTCGACCCCTGGTGGGCGGGTGTCCTGTGAGGGCGAGGTTGGGGGTCTCGAGAGCTCCTGCGTGCTTGGGGGATTTTCGCGCGAAAATCCCCCAAGCACGCAGTCGCTTTCTCTCGACCCCTGGGTGGGCGGGTGTCCTGTGAGGGCGAGGTTGGGGGTCTCGAGAGCTCCTGCGTGCTTGGGGGATTTTCGCGCGAAATCCCCAAGCACGCAGTCGCTTTCTCTCGACCCCTGGGTGGGCGGGTGTCCTGTGAGGGCGAGGTTGGGGGTCTCGAGAGCTCCTGCGTGCTTGGGGGATTTCGCGCGAAAAATCCCCCAAGCACGCAGTCGCTTTCTCTCGACCCCTGGGTGGGCGGGTGTCCTGTGAGGGCGAGGTTGGGGGTCTCGAGAGCTCCTGCGTGCTTGGGGGATTTTCGCGCGAAAATCCCCCAAGCACGCAGTCGCTTTCTCTCGACCCCTGGGTGGGCGGGTGTCCTGTGAGGGCGAGGTTGGGGGTCTCGAGAGCTCCTGCGTGCTTGGGGGATTTTCGCGCGAAAATCCCCCAAGCACGCAGTCGCTTTCTCTCGACCCCTGGGTGGGCGGGTGTCCTGTGAGGGCGAGGTTGGGGGTCTCGAGAGCTCCTGCGTGCTTGGGGGATTTTCGCGCGAAAATCCCCCAAGCACGCAGTCGCTTTCTCTCGACCCCTGGGTGGGCGGGTGTCCTGTGAGGGCGAGGTTGGGGGTCTCGAGAGCTCCTGCGTGCTTGGGGGATTTTCGCGCGAAAATCCCCCAAGCACGCAGTCGCTTTCTCTCGACCCCTGGGTGGGCGGGTGTCCTGTGAGGGCGAGGTTGGGGGTCTCGAGAGCTCCTGCGTGCTTGGGGGATTTTCGCGCGAAAATCCCCCAAGCACGCAGTCGCTTTCTCTCGACCCCTGGGTGGGCGGGTGTCCTGTGAGGGCGAGGTTGGGGGTCTCGAGAGCTCCTGCGTGCTTGGGGGATTTTCGCGCGAAAATCCCCCAAGCACGCAGTCGCTTTCTCTCGACCCCTGGGTGGGCGGGTGTCCTGTGAGGGCGAGGTTGGGGGTCTCGAGAGCTCCTGCGTGCTTGGGGGATTTTCGCGCGAAAATCCCCCAAGCACGCAGTCGCTTTCTCTCGACCCCTGGGTGGGCGGGTGTCCTGTGAGGGCGAGGTTGGGGGTCTCGAGAGCTCCTGCGTGCTTGGGGGATTTTCGCGCGAAAATCCCCCAAGCACGCAGTCGCTTTCTCTCGACCCCTGGGTGGGCGGGTGTCCTGTGAGGGCGAGGTTGGGGGTCTCGAGAGCTCCTGCGTGCTTGGGGGATTTTCGCGCGAAAATCCCCCAAGCACGCAGTCGCTTTCTCTCGACCCCTGGGTGGGCGGGTGTCCTGTGAGGGCGAGGTTGGGGGTCTCGAGAGCTCCTGCGTGCTTGGGGGATTTTCGCGCGAAAATCCCCCAAGCACGCAGTCGCTTTCTCTCGACCCCTGGGTGGGCGGGTGTCCTGTGAGGGCGAGGTTGGGGGTCTCGAGAGCTCCTGCGTGCTTGGGGGATTTTCGCGCGAAAATCCCCCAAGCACGCAGTCGCTTTCTCTCGACCCCTGGGTGGGCGGGTGTCCTGTGAGGGCGAGGTTGGGGGTCTCGAGAGCTCCTGCGTGCTTGGGGGATTTTCGCGCGAAAATCCCCCAAGCACGCAGTCGCTTTCTCTCGACCCCTGGGTGGGCGGGTGTCCTGTGAGGGCGAGGTTGGGGGTCTCGAGAGCTCCTGCGTGCTTGGGGGATTTTCGCGCGAAAATCCCCCAAGCACGCAGTCGCTTTCTCTCGACCCCTGGGTGGGCGGGTGTCCTGTGAGGGCGAGGTTGGGGGTCTCGAGAGCTCCTGCGTGCTTGGGGGATTTTCGCGCGAAAATCCCCCAAGCACGCAGTCGCTTTCTCTCGACCCCTGGGTGGGCGGGTGTCCTGTGAGGGCGAGGTTGGGGGTCTCGAGAGCTCCTGCGTGCTTGGGGGATTTTCGCGCGAAAATCCCCCAAGCACGCAGTCGCTTTCTCTCGACCCCTGGGTGGGCGGGTGTCCTGTGAGGGCGAGGTTGGGGGTCTCGAGAGCTCCTGCGTGCTTGGGGGATTTTCGCGCGAAAATCCCCCAAGCACGCAGTCGCTTTCTCTCGACCCCTGGGTGGGCGGGTGTCCTGTGAGGGCGAGGTTGGGGGTCTCGAGAGCTCCTGCGTGCTTGGGGGATTTTCGCGCGAAAATCCCCCAAGCACGCAGTCGCTTTCTCTCGACCCCTGGGTGGGCGGGTGTCCTGTGAGGGCGAGGTTGGGGGTCTCGAGAGCTCCTGCGTGCTTGGGGGATTTTCGCGCGAAAATCCCCCAAGCACGCAGTCGCTTTCTCTCGACCCCTGGGTGGGCGGGTGTCCTGTGAGGGCGAGGTTGGGGGTCTCGAGAGCTCCTGCGTGCTTGGGGGATTTTCGCGCGAAAATCCCCCAAGCACGCAGTCGCTTTCTCTCGACCCCTGGGTGGGCGGGTGTCCTGTGAGGGCGAGGTTGGGGGTCTCGAGAGCTCCTGCGTGCTTGGGGGATTTTCGCGCGAAAATCCCCCAAGCACGCAGTCGCTTTCTCTCGACCCCTGGGTGGGCGGGTGCGCGAAAATCCCAATGGTTTGGGGGATTATAGTTCCTCGTGGCGCCCTCAAACCCATACAACTTTTGAATATATATCGTGTTGGACCCTCTGTTAGGATTTTTCTCTGTGTTTCAGACCATGACCAATAAAAGTTTTCTAAAATACTTTTTGAATTCACAAAAATTAACACCCATTAATATTTTTTGTTTCCATTTCCCATAAAAGCATTTTTTGATGAAATATAGCAATTTTTGAGACAGAATCTAACAGTGAATAGAAACTTGTTTAACATACCTTTCCAACAAGGTTGCCTTGCCAATTGGGGGCCATCCATAAATGATGTCACACTTTTTTTGCCCATTTTTGACCCCCTCCCCCCTTTGTTCACAACTTTCAAACCCCCCTCCCTCCCCCTTGCCACAAACTGTCACAAATTGTTTAACCCCCTCCCCCCCCTCTGAGCGTGACGTCATTTATGGACGGCCCCTTGTGTGAGAAGCGGTAATGAGTTCAATGACAAGAAGAACGAGCAAATTAACGTGCCTACAGATTTAAACGGACATGTTTTCTGTTAAAGTTCTTAATAGAGTTTGATGCGTAACGTGTCATAATTTTTATACAAAATCCATTTAAAGGCGGCTTTAGACCACCCGGTTTGCGACAGCGATTCCGCGGTTTTCGGGAATTTCGACAGCCGCAGTAACTCAGCGACCTCTCGAAAGATGGCGCTGTTCAATTGAGGGAAGCGAGTCATTTTTTTGACTTACTTTTTTTTTACTTACTTTAAGATTTTTAACTCTCAATTCTTTAAAAAAATGATTTGAAAAGATAACTCCTTTTAGAAAATTTTTTAACTAATCGATTAAAAAATTAATAGGAAATGCCCTTCTGACGTCATGTCCTGTCCACCTGTCTCCGTTATGTCATCCAATAAGTTTTTTCTCTATTTCATCCGACAGGCATATTCGCACATCCCAACGGTTTGGTCCTGACGAGCTTAGTGCGCATGCTCGGGGAGAAAAAAAGGATCTTCTTTGGATAATTGCTCTCATTAATGAATCCCCGCTGGTGCAGTGGTAGAGTGCGTGCTTAGCATGCGGTAGGTCGTGGGTTCGATCCCCGATTTATTGTTTTATTTAAATTTCTAAAAAAAAACAGCTAAAATAAGTCTACACGCATGCGCACTAAGCTCGTCAGGACCAAACCGTTGGGATGTGAGAAAATGCATCCGACAGGGGGACAGGGGCTGAAAGTTCTTGTTTCTTAACTGTGCATTTGTTTCTGTTTACCCTGTATCTCTAAGCTTATGGGGGAATGATATAACCATCGAGGTGTATATTCATGTTTTTTTAATTATAGTTATTTGTTAGTTAATTATAAGTTTTTAACATTTTCTTGAAGATTAATATACCTCTGTTTTTCAGAACCTGAATTTTTTTTAAAAAACATCTAACGTAGAGAGAGAATGAAATATCTTTTAGATACCCTTGATTTAATGGATGATATTGAAGATGATATAACTGAAGAATTAGCTGATACTTCAGATTTACCTACATCTGTAATCATAACTAATGTTGATGGGCGCATCTTTTTAGATGAAAGCCAAAAGGTATTGATTTCTAACTTTATACCTTAATCCTAATCTGTAAAATGTTTATTACAGTTGAAAATGTTAAATTAATGAACGTAAATGTTAAACTTTAAAACCAGTAATTTTTGGATTCACTTCACAAATTTTTTAGTATACTAAAAAGTATTTAGTATACTCTTTTTCAGTTACAGTTGGCTAGACTAGTACTTGCCCTCCGCTCTCTTGCGTTACCATCTTATACCGTGCTGATGAGTCCTAACAAGGATGAAACCGGTCCACGGTTGGTGGTGATGCTTGAGAATTGTGAGTTTACACATACTTTAGTAGTATACTTTTATTGAATGTTTTTCAAACAAAAGCATACTTTGGTTGAAAGGCTGTAATTGAAATACTGTATTGGAGCATTTTATCAAATTTCTTACTATTTTTTCCACAGGGATTAAATACGAAAAGACTTTAAAGCGCTAATAGATGAAGTTTTAAGGTTGACCAATAACCTTTTAAATATAAGCTTGCTTAAACTTCATTAAGATATCTATAATTTATTATCTTAGCAACTGGTCTTAAAACTGTTTACATTTTCTAAAAGTTTGGTAAAATGCCTATTAAATTTCCACTTATTTGACATGGAAGGGGATTAGAGTAAATATATGATAGGCCAAAGTTTGAAGGGTAGCCATTGTGGACAGGAACCATGTGAATGTAAGCTTTTTCAAGGTATGGAGAGCTGCACAAAGCTAATAAAACATTTACTCTAAAATTTTCCCATTAATCCCGAGGCTAGTTGTTGGCCCAAAAAGAAATGAATGACCAAAATTAGAAGGGTAACCATGTCGAGCAATAATCATATATAAGCTTGATTGAGTTATCTTTATTTTATTTTCATAGAAACTTGTCACAAAATAGAAAATATTTTTTTTAAATCTGGTAAAGGGTGAATATAATTTTCACTTTGTGGATAAGGCAGGATGTTTGTAATGTTTAATCATCTTGACTTATCCCATAAAAAATAAATTTGATATATAAAGGTTTAGTGAAAATAAGATAAGTAGAAGATTTTTTTAAATAAAACTCACCAATATGGGTTTTATGTAAGTTAAGCTGGAAAAAAATCTATATATGTCTCTGAATATTTTGACTTGTTAGAATTTGGATACAATTAATTTAGAGAGTTTTCAAAACACTAAAACTTTTTATTAGAATACATTTTCTTTGTTTTTTTGTGAAAGAATTTTTTCTTCATAAGTCATTTCATTAAGTTTTCTCTATTGCTTAGTATACAATATAGTTAGGCTTACCATACGTCTGAGATTACCCCAGACAGTCTGGGGTTTTTAGAGCTGTCCGGGGAAATGTCTGGGGTTGCATAAATGTCAGGGTTTCATTTAAGATTTCCCAGACATTTTTACAAAAAAATCCTGACCAATCTGTTTAAAATTGGGTTTTTTACATTTCCTAAAATCTGAACTACTCAAACAACTAACTTTCAGTAAACTTTTTGATGAAAATTAAGTCAATCAAACAATTTTTGAAACAGTAATGTTAAATGAAAATATAGAATGTGATATTTCTGATTAACGTTTATTAGTTTGAATAGTGTTTTCCTAGTTTGTAATCTTTGGTAGTTTTATAGAGCACTTATTAAGAAATTTCAAAAATATGTCCTGGGTTGGACCCGAGAAAATATGGTAAGCCTAAATATAGTAGTATATAGTTAAACATTGTTCACACACACGCACAGTCTTTATATGCAAATTTGATTTTTTGCATCTGTTTAACTTCATATTGTAACAAAAACATAAATCGAACCTTTTCGAAATACTAAAAAAGCAGGGGTGCAGAAAATGTTTCAGGGGCCAAAATTTCCCCAGAACACAATTTGTTTTCTTCAAAATTTCCCCAAAAATGAGATTTCATTATAAAAAGTTCTTCAATAACTGAACTTCTTTCAGGTTTAATAATTTTCACGTTATCCATAAATTTAAATTTTAATGAGCTCAAAAGTGCCTCTATTTTTTCTCAAATTTGAGTTACCTGTAAATATATCTTTAATTAACTCAACTTTTAAGTAATAAAGGACATCGATGGATGTGATTAAACAAGAACGCAATCTATTGTAAAAATTCCCATCCTACCACGAATACGTTGTTTTTCTGCATACCAATCGAAAAGCAAGGAAAAGCCAACTTTCAGGTACTCAACTAGAAAAACTAGGTTTTTTAGCGCAGATCCGTAGTTTTCCCACTCTACATACGAAACTCCGCAGTTTTCACTTGATTTTCGTTGATATCGGAGGTTATGATGCAGTCACTACCCAAAATATTTTTTGTCAGCTAATGTTATGATTGGATTTTTTTTAGTTTTCTTTCTATCTTGGGCAAAAATTTCCCCAGAGTTGCTTGAATTTCCCCCGAACCTTGTTCGGGCATTTGGACATATTCTGCACCCCTGTAAAAAAGATCTGATTGGTTCCTTGTTTTGGAATCTGATTCTCCCAGGATTCCTCAAAATGCAAAAGTAGGCTAAAATGAAAGTAAAAGACACTAATTAAAGTTTTAAGACTTTTTAATGAGGTTTACACAAGCAGAAGATTAAAAAAAATCTGAATGGTGAAATCCTTCCATATTGCCTACTATGGTCAAAATTTTTGTTTTATCTCATCATTTTCGAGAAATTTAACTCAAATTTTGTCGATAGGTATGCTATTATGTTATTCATAATTGGTGAAATGACTAGAGTCTTTACCTGATTGTAGGTATCGTAATTAGAGTTTTAATTCTTATGTAATATCAACTGTTATTCTCCCTAACTGTTATGTAACTTGTTTGTTATTCTCATAACTTTGCATCAATGCCAATATTTTATAATCCAGCTGCCAATTTTCGGCAATATTACTGCACGGCTGCTGATTTCTTAGAAGAATCTTATGAAGATGCCATTTTTGTTAGTACATTTTTTGTATAGGTGCTGATAAACAGTATACATACCTGCCAACCGTTCTGATTAAATCGTATTTGTTCCGAAAATACAATTTCAGTACCAAATGTTCCGTTTTTACGTCCCCCTGTCCCGCCATTTTCGACCTACTCGAATTGTGCAATAATAAAGCGTTTAGTCTTAGTGAAAGGGTGTTAAGTCTAGTTCGTAAGAACAACACTGACTCAGAGTTCCATGGACTCTGATACTCTACAGGCATTGCTAGCTGCGAAAATAGTAATTCTGATCCATGCTATAATAAATCTTTCAGTGCTGACCTATTAAAAAGGGCAAAATCAGCTACTTTTGTAGCACTTAATAAAGATTAATTTTTCTATTTTCCAAACAATGTTTGCTTATTTCTGTTTCATTTTATTAGTACTTACTAAGTATTTTTAAATCTTTCTGAGTTATTATGTATAAAATTCTCAGTGTTTAACATCTTGAGTCATTTTTTTATTCTATTAGCAGAAATTTAAACCCAGATAAAAGGAAAAAAAATTAACTTTATTATATCCTAGTATAAATGTAGATAATTATTAGTCAGAATATAAAGGTATATAAAACACTTAGTCCTCTTAATAACCATAAGATACCTTAGATAAGAGATAAAAGTTATGAATTACAAGCTCTTTTTTAATAATACCCCTTTAACACATTCAAAATGTGTTGTGCGTGTTGTTCCTATTTCTGTTTCTGAAATGTTGGCAGGTATGAGTATACCAAAATTGACTGTGGTATGAGCCTCTGTTTATTTTTAGAAATAATAAATAATTAATTTTTAGAAATAATTAATAATTAATTTTTAGAAATAATAAATAATTAATTTTTAGAAATAATAAAATATTTTCTGGATTTTTTTTAAAGAAAGTGTTTTTAAGTACAATCTTTTGCACAAAATAAAAAGGTCAGATTTATCAAAAAATTGACATTTTAAGGTGATTAAAAATCAGAAATCTTTGAATTTAAGGGTTTTAATTATTGAATTCTCTCCAAACTTAACCTAAAATGCTTAAGTTAAACTTATTATATGTTGCAAGAGATAGTTTATTTATTAATTTCCTTTAAAATGAAACATTATTTCAAAGAGTAACTAAAGATACACAAAAGTACTCTTAAAGAAATTTCTTAAGTTCATAAATTAATACATATAATTAAGGTAATTAATTTGATTATTTTACCATTTAATAATAATCAAATTAATTATCTCAATCAATTATCCAATTTCAATTTACATTAGTTATTTACATTTCACTTTTACTTCTTTAAAAAATAAATTTTCTCTTTCTAAAGAAATTTCTCAAGTTCATAAATTAATCCATATATAATTAAGATAAATAATTTGATTATTTCAACCATTTATCCAAGATAAATTAACACTGATTTTTATTCACTACAATACAATTAGGTATTCAAATTGGAATATTTTAACAGAGGTGCCAAGTATTACGATTTGACCGTAATATTCACAGATTTGATGGAAAATTACAGTGTTACGGACATCGATTAAAAATTACGGATTTATGAAGTCTCGAAAACTTCTGCGCTTTAAAAATGTATTTGCTTCCATTTTATCCATGCAAAGTACGATTTTTCATGGTTTCGTCAACTACTCGTAGCCTGGGTGCAAACTGGGGAAACTTTCCTATCGTTTCTATTAGAGAGCCTGTATACGAGAGATAGGCGACAACTCGCTTAAAAACGTCTCTGCGCATCCAGTTCTGTCCAAACCAGTGGCGAATCCAGGATTTTTGTCTGGGGGGGGCTGAGTTTCACAAATAACCTTAATTGCTATTATGGGTTGTGTTAAATATTAATGTGATACTGAAAGAGGGAGGGGGTTGCCAGTGCCGTAGCCAGATTTTTGTTTATGGGGTACTCAACATCTTTTCTGAGGTCTGATCTTAAGAATACTAAGTTTTAGGTGAGATGACTTTGTAAGGTTTTAATTTCGGTGCACTAAATTTCAGAATTGTGTAAAAATTTCAACTACAAGTAAATGGGGGGTCTGGGGGTCCTCCCCCAGAAAAATTTTGAAAATTTCCCTTCAAAGCAGTGTTTTAGCTCATTTTGAAGCCTTTAAGATTCCACCCAAAGAGCACCACTCATTGTAAGCGGCAGTATTTTCAAGGAAAAAAGTTTATAGTATTATGAATTGGAAAATTTCTAGGGGGTTTAGGGGTTCCTATTCCAGAAATATTTGTGAATTTTGCCCCTAAAAGTGGCATTTTAACTCATGTTGAGACACTTTAGGTCAGTGGTCCCCAACCCCCGGTCCGCAGACCGGTGCCGGTCCGTGGATCAAATGGTACCGGGCCGCGGGCTGACCATTTCATTGAAAATTAATTTAAATTCCTAGGTTTATACTCAAAATTAGCTTTAATTTATCACTTTTAATCACTTTATATTTATTTTTTGGTGTAACTGTATTTTATTTTGAAAGCATGTTTAAATACATTTAAATTAAAATTAATAAATCAAAAAAAATCTAGAATGTAAACAATAAACGTCCCCCCCCCAGCGGGCCGCGGTAAAATTATCAAACGCGTTGACCGGTCCGTGGTGGTAAAAAGGTTGGGGAACACTGCTTTAGGTTACATCAAAGAGGATCACTCCTTGTAATTCCCTTCAGTTTCAAGGAAAAACCGTACTTATTAGATTCCAAATTTCGAGGGGGTTTGGGGGTCTTCCCCCAGAAAATTTTGGAATTTTTACCCTTAAAAGTAGGGTTCCGATTCATTTTGAGACCCTTTGGGTAACACCACCGAATGTCCGCGACGTGTTGAAATTTCCTTTTTTTGGCTTTATTGCTACTACGAAAACCTGAATGTCTTATTCCTGGGGGGGGCTGCAGCCCCACAGCCCCCCCCTCTGGATTCGCCACTGGTCCAAACTGTATCATGTCCCTTGCCTCACGTCCCATGCTAATCCTATGGAGGGAACTGCCTGTGACGGACAGAAAACCTGTTTGCGATCTGCGCGGTCTATACTGAGTTGTCGCCTCTCTCTGGTATACATCAGGCTCTAGTTTCCATCAATGTTGAGTGGAATTTGGGCCTGCTCTTGGTCTATGGTTTTGTTTGAGCGAGGTCGGAATGTTGAACCTTTCTTCCAGGCATGAGTTTCTACGACAGAAAATCGCGATGTCCCGCTTTTTCATTGATTCACGGCCTGCGAACTAATTCAGATAGTCCCTACTTATTTTTTACTTTCCACAGATTATTTTCAAGAAAAATCACGAGTTATCATGGAGAATCGTGACTTCTCGTGAAAGTTTAATTTTCGTTTAATTTGCAGAGTGTACCGCTTCTTCCGTGATGCTTTCGTGGAAGGCCGTGGGCGTCGGGCTTCTCGCGTCGTTATTGCGATGTAGAAAAAACAACTTGACCGTGGTGTGAAGCCAACAAGTCCGGTGTTACTAGATCGTACAACAGCTCTGGTTACGGAAAGCTTATTTTGAAACTTGGCACCTCTGTTTTAAAAACACAAATTATTTTTAAAACAAATTAATTTAACTTAAATTAGCTCATTAAATTAAATAATTGAAATATACAAATCATTTATCAATTATAAACAACCCCTGAAATGTCTCATTTACAACTCAATTTCAAACATTACTGCTGACAATAATTTTAGGGCCGTATTCACGAACTTTAAGTCGAGATAGGCACGAAACGCATTCGAAACGCAAACGATAAAAAATCTTCGTACTCGAAACGATTATTTTGGAAACGTTCGTCCCGGAGCTCCCGTCTCCTCAAAAACGTATCCTCCGCCATATTGATTTGAGATTCCGAAGCGCATTCCGATTGCTTTTACACTTTTTCTTTTTGTGGCCCGTTTTAATAGTTTCAATAAAAAAAGTAAAAAAAAGATTTTTTAAAAAACGCTTTTATTGAAGTGTTCTAAAAGGTCAAAAATAGTTAATTCGGTTTGACAAATAATTTATTGGGAAGTAGAAAATACCTTTTTGGTAAGTAAATAATAACTGATTTTCTAATTACTAAAAATAAAAGCGTGGGCGCTAGTAATTTATATATATTTTTTAATTTAAAATTTTGTTTATTTATTTTTTAAAATTTGTACAAATTCACCTGAAGGTATGGACCCGTATATGTAAATTCAAGTTCAGTAACACTAACATCTAAGCCGAACGAGGGTTCGGACCCCAGACGTACGGCTTTGCAGTCAGATGCTCACCACTAGGCCAATACGTCGGCATTTATGTATAATTTTACATAGAACATAGAATAAACAAGTTAGAATAAATAGTAAATGAAGATTTACTAGCGCCCACGCTTTTATTTTTAGTAATTAGAAAATCAGTTCTTATTACTTACCAAAAAGGTATTTTCTACTTCCCAATAAATTATTTGTCAAACCGAATTAATTATTTTTGACCTTTTAGAACACTTCAATAAAAGCGTTTTTTAAAAAATCTTTTTTTTACTTTTTTTATTTTCTATTTTTTAGTCAAGGTATTTTTTTTAACAAAAACTCACAAGAAAATATGTATTTATTTCAACCATATTTAATCTGATGTTAGAATGGAATTTTAGTTTTCTACAATATGATGGTGAAATATAACATCGGCTCACTCGCCGATAAAATCCGTCCATATCAAAAAGATTCACAAGAAAAAGAAGAAAAAGCATCCCATTCAGGCTTTTCAGTACATAAATTATAAAAGTAGCGTATTTTTCTGCTCTCGGGATGGGCACCAATTTTTGGCGATTTCTCGCTCTTCTGGTGATTTCTCGCTCTTCTGGCGATTTCTTTCTCGCGGTTATTATCTTAAATCGCTAATTATCTTAACTGTTAATTGGAAGGTAAGAAATCACGTTTTGAAAATAAAATATTGTAGTGATATACCTAATATATTATCTTACAGGTTTTGGGAGCCATTGGCTTCACGGAAGTGTCTCAAATTTGAATTAAAAGGATAACTAAAAACACTCGTTAATTACCTTAATTACGGAGGTTTTGACTAGTTGATTATTGAATATTGCATTGTCATCGAGTTTACACCATGGTGCAAAGTTTTAGAACTTTATATCGTTTGGAAGTGCCTGAAATTTTATGTACAAGATCTTGTAAAAAAAAGTGATTAATCGTCCATAAATATTGTAATTACTGGGCAATTCTCGTTTTGACTTTTGAATATGATGAAGTTTTGCCTTATACAACATTGTGCACGGTTTAGGGAGAATAGCCCCTTGGGAAAGGTCTCAAAATCTGGTTTTTCTGTTAATTAAAAATACTCGTTAATTAACTTAATCCTTTGGTTGTTTGACTAGAGAATGGTTGGATATTGGAGTGTCATGAGGTTTACACCTATGTTCAAAGTTTCAGGGCCCTAACATATCGGGAAGTGCCCGAAAATCGAGTTTTAAAATTCCTCCCGTAATCCGCCGCCAAAAGCAAGTAGAATAAAAGCGTTTAAAAAATCTAAAACATCTATTTATTACCAAAATAAGTCCTCAGACATTAATATATTATGAAAGTAATGGACATCTAGTGCCTGTAAAAATTGGTATTAACAGTGTATATTACTTGTGGTGTTTCTTAACAGATGGCAGCACAAAGGAAGCGATGTGGAAACGATTGATTGAGACGACGAAAATTCCTCGTTTGTGTTTCGTGTCTCTCTCGACTTAAAGTTCGTGAATACGGCCCTTAGGCTTTTATTCAGTTATGAATTTTGAAAATATAAAATATTGGTTGATCAATTGAACTGGAATTTTACTCATTTATTTTTTATCTTTGAATAGGGAGTGTTTGAACAAATTTTCCAACAGTTTGATAATGGAGCTTCATTCCAGTACTTCAAAAGCTTTCGGAGAGTAAGAGTTAATTTTACCACCCCTAGTGCTGCTGCAACAGCTAGAATTCAATGCCACCAAACTAAAATTGCAGACAGCATTATCAACTGTTACTTTGCACAGGTAAGTATTTTTATGGGCTATTTTCCTAAATAGCCCTTTAATTATTTAATTTTTTCACTTAGTGAAAGTAGCATCCAAAGCATTTTTAAAAAATAAAGACTGGTCATTCATGTTGTCTTTGCCTTACTTAAATATTTTTCAACTAAGCACCCCCCACACACATTATGGCTAGATTTATATGAACACTCTTCATTATATTTTTACAGCCCACTTCCTTCAAACACTTAAAAAATCACAGCAAAGATGCTTTTTTTTGCTTTCAATAATTTTCAATTCATGTTTTCCTATTTTAACAAGTAGTATTGGAGACTTTTACCAGGCTTTTAGGTCTCCATTCTGATTCTAAGTAAATGGGATTTCCATCATAAATACATACTAAATGTTAGCATAAAAATTAACTAGACTTTAAGCACTAACCAGTTCTCGACCAATGGATTTTTAGTATAGCCTAAATCAGGAGTGGCTAACGTCAGATCCGCATGCAGCCCGCAACAATTTGCCTAAGTTAAAATCTTCTAAACTAAAAAAAAACTAAAATTAGGACTTGGTGTACCTAAACAAGTTAAAACAATGTTTTTAGAGTCACATTTTTGCCCTCTTTTTGTACTTGGAACTCTATTATTACAACTTTTTCACATTAAGCAGACTCCATAACACAGCCCCTGCCTCGGATGGGTATAAAAAATGCAGTGTTGTTACAGTAAAGCAAAAAATGAGCTTTGTTTTTCACAAAACTATGTGAGAATAAAAGTTTGAGCTATTGATAATAAATTATTTAAAGAGATGCCAGGAAGTTTTCTTAGATATTAGTTTGGTTTTGCTTGTTTGAATTTTTTTGTTAAATTTATAATTTAGTTTTTCGTTTATATAATTTTCTGTTTTCTAATATGTACATTTTATGTATGTCAAATGTTTTTGAATTGTCTGTTTGAAAAAGAAAATAAGTCCAAAAAACAAGTTTTGAGAAAATTGATAAAAGAAAACTTTAAAGTAATATAATTTTCATAATGTAACCACCAAATTTTTACGAGAAATTCAGGATGCTAGTATTTAGAATACAGAACAATATCATACAGAATACACTATATTAGGGTGGTCCTAATTTGTATGTTAAAATTTTTTTTAGGAATTCAATTAGTGTTGTCCCTAGATTTGTGTCACTAGATACTAATAATGTATGGAAAATTTAAGCTTATTCGGACAAAAATAACACATGCCACAAGGGCTTTAAAGTTTTTAAAAAAATGCTAATTTTTTTTCAAAAGACAAATAAAAAAGATTAAATCTTTGCATTTTGTTCATGATATTTTTATGAGGAACTAATATAGTTATAGATATAATGGCCAGGTTCCATTCTTCTATCACCTCTCTTTAGGTAGTAATATTTTTTTAATGTGGTTATGTGTGTCAAAAAAACTTGTGAAGTTGTTTTTCCTGCATCTTTAAAACAGCTAATAACTCTAGAACTATTCCTATGAAAAACTTGAAATCTCAGTACCATTTTGTTCGTAATTTTATTCTCTTTCATTTGATGTGCATTATAACCACCATTTTTTTATTTCAAAATTTCAAGTGTACAAAAAATTAAATAATTTTTTAAAATTTTTATTAAGAAAATTTAAAGCTGTCTAATAAAATAAACATTTCTATAAATTTTAAGTTGAAAATAAAGTTTAATCATGTAGAAAAATATAAGTCTTTGAAATTTTGGCAAGTCCCTAACCACATTCTCGGTAATTATAGAACAAGGACAATTTACTGATAGAGAATTCGTAATACCTCTTGAAGGTGTTCATATGGTTGATAACATGCAAAAAAACTTAACATAAATTTCAGAAAATACAACTATTAACAGAATCAGTTCTAAATCTTACTGAGCTTACCGCCCAACTCTGAGTTAACACTAGAACCTCCGGATGCAGTCATTTTGACTGCTAAGCTTTTCTACCAGAAAAATAATCTTTTGAACTCGAAATTGCTTCTAATCCTTGAAGAAAGGATACATAACACTAATTCTATTAAAAATAAACACATTTATTTAATTTTACATCTTAAATTTCGTTATAAATTATAAGAAATAGGTTATTTATTATACAACGTTCTATAGCCAAAAATAAAAAGTATGAACAAAATATTTCTTGAATAATTATGTATTATATTTCTCTAAAATCATTTCTTACAACACTAAAAGCTAAATAATGAAGATAAACCTCCATTTTAGCGTGTTTCAATAAATCAATTGGCTGCATTACTATTTAAAGCAGTATTTTGCCTGAATACTTGCATAAACATGCTTTTTTTCACATAAAAAGTAAGAGCAGTTTTTCTCATAAAGGAAATAATAAATCTTTCATAGAAGATTATAATAAAGGCCTGAGAAATCAAAAACTTTTAGCAAGTGTATATACATGAATTTCTGGGAATTATAATATATTGACCATTTGCAGCTGTCAAACCATAAAATATAATAAATTTGTTTGAAGAACTTCTAAATATTTCTTAGAAAGCATTAACTGTAAGAATTTAAGTGATAATACAAGAAATAAACGCACTTAACATCCACCAGTCAAAATGACTGTTTTGGCGGTTCTAGGTAGACCAATAAATATCTCCGGAACGGCTTTTCAAAAATAAATGAAATTTGGATGACGTATATAGAAGCATAAATTAGGAAAAGTCATGAAATCACAAGTGTGTAACTCAAATATCTTTAAAAATATTTAGAATCAAAAACGCAAAACAGTCAAAATGACTGCTCCGCGGTTCTAGTGTTAATTCATTGTGCATCCATTTAACCTGAATATTCCTTGGAATTATGTTTATAACTAATTTTTTTTACTTCCAACATGCCAAATCAAAGCAAATTAAAAGTTTTAGGAGATAAAAGAATAAAATTAAAATATTTTAAATAATAATAGGTTGACATTGAATAAACTTTAAGTTGAGAACTAGCTCAGTAAGATTTTGTACCAAATCTGTTAATACGTAGTTGTATTTTCTGAAATTAATGTGAACTTTCTTGCATGTTATAAATTGTATCAACACCCTCAAGGGATATTACGAATTCTCTGTTTTATAATTACAGAAAATGTTTAGGGACTTGCCAAAATTTCGAAAAATTTTATTTTTTCTAGTTAAATTTTATTTTCAACTTGAAATTTGGTAGAAATGTTTATTTAAGAAGTTAGAAAGCTTTAACTTTTGACATTAAAAATTATTACTTTCGAAAGAGGGGTGATAGAAGAATGGAACCTGTGGAATATATCTTTAACTATATCAATTCCTCATTAAACAAATTACGAACAAAATGTGAGGACTTATTCTTTGGTTTTTTAGTTTTTTTAATTAGCATTTTTTTCAAACTTTAAAGCTTTTGCAGCACTGGTTAATATTTCTTGATTGAGCTAAAATTTTGCAAAAATAATTTATGATGGAACAAATTAAAAGAGTCTCGCATAGCATTACTCAAACTTTTAAAATAAGGACCACTCTAAAGTATATTCACAGAAATATTTTATACCTGAAAAAATTTGATGTACTTGTTTTCTTTTTCAAACTGATGGGGGAGGGAAATTTAAGTTGAAAAGTTTTAAAACCCACTTAAATTGACAATTTAATTATACATCTGCTTATTTCACACCACAAAAAGGAGAAATGGACAGGCTAAAACAAATCCAATTTAATAGTATTATGAAATTGAATCAGGCAGTGAATGTTTGAGCATTAAAAATACTAACTTGTTGAAAATTTAATTTTTTGATCATTTCCAAATTACCCATTATAAAAAGATAATAGTCTTTGGATAAAGAATGAATGTAGCCACTGTGCTTCCATTATTGCCTGTTTTTGCTTTAAAAAGAAGTGAAACATTTTAAAATCCCAAGACTCATTTGTTTGGACTTTCCATGCATTGTTTAATGCTGTTCAAAATTTTCTTTTAGCCCATAACAGCAGTGGGTAGCAAAGAAGGAGAAAGCTCAGACCCTTATTTGCAACCACCTTCTCCTGTGCGACAGTTTCTTATCTCCCCACCTGCTTCTCCCCCAGTTGGATGGGAACCTGTTGGTGAATCACAGCCATGTATAAACTATGATTTGCTTGCCGCTTTGGCAAAACTCACTCCAGGTAAGTAAAATTTCTTAAGCAGTAGACCATTGCAAAAGTATGGTTTTTTTTATTTCTCAAGTGCCTCCTGCATGTTATTACAATTACTGAAACATTATTACCTGCAAATTTTCAAGTCTCTCGCCTAATTTTTGATCTCGCGCACCTCAAAAGTAGTTTTCCCATTTTAAATGCATAGGGGAAAAATTGAAAATTCTATAATTTTTAATTGTTTTTATTTAATAAGCCTTAATGCTCTGTAAATTTTGAGTTAAATATCTATCTCACTTATGGGATATCTTTGCCCCAAGATCCTATTGGATAAACATTCAGTGGCACCTACTGGGACATAATGGAATTACTCTTACTCTATTTTTAACTTAGCTGCTGAAGGTCAGGTAAATACCTCTAAGGAAGAGAAATTGGACAGGGATCTGTAAATATTTTACTGTTATAGACAAGAGCAATGTGCCTTATGAAGCTTTCAGAAACTTAACCATTAAAATAGTTTTTTTATTTTGAGTAAAGATTTTCCCTGTTAATAGGGCCTGATATCCTAACAAGTTTCAAAGTGTTAACATGTGAAAGACATTTTTCTCTTTGCTTCCTGCATGCTGTAATTACTTTAAAAAGTTAAAAATATCACCCCTTTCTCTGTCACTGTCGCATATCATACGTCCAACACAAAGTGTATCTTTTTGTAACTGTTGCATGTCGCAGGGATGTTGCGGCTGCGCCAATTGCGCCAAACTGCGCCAAATCCTAATTCATGTGCTAAACTGCTACAAAAACCGTATTTTGAGCAAAATTGCGCCAAAACTGCGACAATTTACGATTTTCTTGAAATCGAATTATCAAACTCTCCTCTCACGCGAAGAATACCTTCATCCTTAGGAAAAAAAACTCAAATCGTCAATGGAATCTTTTCCACATTTCTACCACTTGAATTCAAAATCGAAACCGATGACGTCAGCTCAATTTGCTGTGTTAAGTCAGTTGAAAAGTCGAAAAATCGCGATTTTTCGCAAAAGTTTCGTTTTTCTTGCGAAGTGTTCCTTTCTTCCCCACGACTTTCGTGGTTGGCCGCGGGTGCCGATTCAAGTTGGCTTCTTCTGCGCCAATATGACGATGAAGAAAAAAACTTTACCGTGGTCCGAAACCCACTAGTCCAGTGTTCCGGAAGTCGGGAAAAATATAAAAAAATTTCGGGGTTTTTTTGCGGAGTGTTCCGTTGTTCCCTCGACTTCCGTGGACGGCCGCGGGTGCCGATTCAAGTTGGCTTCTTCTTGCGTCATTATTGTGATATAGAAAAAACAATTTTACCGTTGTTAGAAGGCCACAAGTTTGGTGTTCCGAAAATCGGGAAAATAGCGATTTTTCGAGACGGTTCCGTTTTTCCGCGACTGCTTTTCCTACGGACGTCTTCAACGGCCTTGCAGAAAAACAACTTTACTTTGGTCAGAGCAGCCTGAGAAGTCTAATAAGATTATTTTTTCTCCATTGAAGTCAGTATTTTCAACTTAAGAGGATTTTCTAAGTTGTAAATTTTTATTGAAAGGTCGCTTTATAGCAACTTAGATTATTATAGTGTTTTTTATCTGACTAGGGGGCTCTGCCCCCTGCTCGCTATCGCTCACCAACCCCCGGAACTGCTTCGCAGTTCTTTGAAGATCGCTTCGCGATCTTAGCGAGCAGGGCTCGCTTGTTTCATCTCAACTATCCAGTACAACCTGGAACTTGTGTCCTTATAATCTGTTCATTTAGAATAGGCGCCTGCAACAGCATCAAAAACGCTCAATAATGCTTAATAACGCTTATCAGACAACTTCAGTGACCGATTGTTTCTACAGTATTTTAACTATTTCTGCTTAGGTTGCCTTGTCATTGCAGAAGAAAATTTTTTTGACGATAATTAGAATAATAACTGCTTTTAACACATTACGTCTCAGGTGCTAATCATAAATGAACAGAGTATAGTTAATGATCATTTAATATCGAAACTTTTTGTCTCTCAAACTTTTCAATAATTTAATTCGGATCATTACCACGAAAATATCAAAACAAAGGAAGTAGGGGGCTACCGCCCCCTACTCGCTTACGCTCACCAACCCCCGTAACTGCTATTCAGCACTTTACAGATCGCGAAGCGATCTGTAATATCTGTAATCGATCTTTAGCATCACAGTAATACAAACTTCCCGAAAATCCTCTTCCTTTCGTCGGCACAAATAGCACTCAAAAAAGCTAAATTATTTATTTCTCTAGTAGTTCAAAAAATATCGAATTATCTTTAAAAGATTATTAACCAAGTCTATACTATATCGCTAGCAAACTTAGAGCAAAAATGTGCACCTCAAAACTTAATTTAAATATCCGTGCTCGCGACAATCTAGTGAAAAGGCAAATATAAAATTTAAAAACATTAAACACGTCTGATAAAGACCTACTAAACTATGAAAAAAATGAAACTTTGATGCTTAATAGTTCCAAAACTAATTAGAATTTTTTTAAAAATTAAACGCCAATCTCTTTCTAAAAAATGAGATGTGAATGTGTTTAAAAAATCATATTGATACCGTGATTAGTTTTCATTTTAGATAGAAAAAAACGAAAAAGTGTCAAAAATTTCAAAAATTAAAAAATTAATTACTCTAAACCAAATTCGAAATTCGAAAAAAGGGCGACGTAGTGCACATCTTCATACTTCAGAGTATTAGGCTGCAAAAAATCATAGCTCTGCTGCCAATAGATTTTGCTGAACTGGATTACGCGGCGAAAAAAGAAAAACTTCAACTTTGACCTTAAAAATACCCCACAACTAATTATCACATGAGTTAGCTTTTTGTTCTAGAATGTGCCCCAAATATTCCTCTACAAACATTTCAAGTTTCATAAATTTCTATCAAGTAGTTTTTGCGTTATAAGAGTTCAAAGAGTTGAAAAATAAAATTTTCTGAAACAGCGGCGGCGGCGGCAGCGGCGGTGACAGTAACTTTTTTTTAATAAAGAGAGATTTAAGATTCCAAACATACCTTCAAAAATACTAATTTCTTACTTTTTTGCTCTACTTAACTAAAATTTTTTGACAATATCGTTTTTGCAATTTAATATTATTACTTAAATAACTATTCCATTAACTAATTTCCTTAATTTTTATTTCATTTTGACTTTTAAAGTTGTTTTTAAAACCTGATTCAGGAATATAATTGTTATTAAAATTAAAAATTGTATTGAAAACTATTATCATCAATAACATTATTTTAAAAACATTAAAAGTTTGTTCAGAATTACCATTTAACTTTTAATTTATGATAAAATGGCTTATCAGAGGTTTTTAAATCTGTTTTGTGAATGTACTTTTTCCCTTTTTTTAATTTATATATACTTTTTTAATTTTTTTAATTTATACCTATTTTTAAATGGTAAATTTTCTAAGGTACCTTTAAACGGTTTCAATTTTGCCAGTGGCGGATCTACGGGGGGGCTTTCGGGCTGAAGCCCCTCAAAACGTCTAATATTTTACTAAGTTTGTCAAAATGCAAAAAAATTATATCCGAAATTCGGATGAGGCGTATCAAAACGAGTTGAAAAAGTGGGGTATTTGACTTAAATTTCCAAAAATTTTCTGGGGGAGGACCCCCAGACCCCCCTTTTAGTGGTTTCAGTAGGATGATTCACTACCTTTTCAGTATTACCATTGACAAGAAGATTCAATTGGATTATGATAATTCTTAGCCCCTTCCCCCGCTATGAATTTTAATTTTGGTTGTTGCAAAAAATTGATTCGCCCTGTTCCTGCTTTAAAATTAAGATAAGTTGCTACAAAATTTAAAAACGGCTGCTACAAAAATGGTTTATTCTGCTACAAATTTTTAATTAAGCTGCTACAAACTGCTTCAAATTTTTAATTTAGCTGCTACAAATTTTAAATTTAGCTGCTACAAAAACTGCTACAAAATGCTCAAAGTTGTGCAACATCCCTGATGTCGTGCGACAGGCTGCACTGTGGGTTATATCATTGTTTATCATTAGCTTCTCCATTCAATAAAAAATTCAAAGAATGCAAGGGGCAGGGTAGAATTCTTTGGAGATTTACAAGTCATAAAACTTTCATGGGCTTTCCATTGAAAGTTCTTGCATCTGTTTCTTCCTTTGCTTACCCCCTGAAATTAAATAAACCTAGATAGGAGTTCCTGGAAATTCCATAGACAGATTATCTGAACACCTATGAATGGTCTGAGTAAAAGTCAACGAAGCATGAAGGTCAAGGGTGATTTTCTAATGCAGATGTATTGCAAGAAAAACTTTAGAACAGAAATGGGAGCATAAAATACATATGAATTTTCTTTTTATAAGGCAGATAATTTTCTTCAACCCTTCAGAGAGTCAAAAACATTATTTAATATAAATTCATAACATTAGGGAACGTACCCATACTACGTGACCCATTTTTTGCCATTTTTTACCCCCCTCCCCCCCTTGGTGACCATCCGTAGTATATGCCAAGACCCCCCCTCCCCCTCTAGTTTTCACGTAGTAATTCATAAATACGGTTTGCCATCATTTTTTGCAAACAGAAAGTTTAAAAAAATTAATTTTGCTTAATTTGTCTAATTTTAATAATTAATGTGTCTTAATTTGGCAAATTTAAATAATTAATTTGACTTAATTTTGTCGTATTGACTAGAAGAAATTAACTACGTGACGAAACCCTAAGCCCCCCCCTCCCCCCTGTGACCGAGCGTGGTATTTTGAAGACCCCCTCCCTCCCCTGAATGGGTCACGTAGTATGGGTACGTTCCCTTATCAAAAGAAACTGGAGATCAGTAAGCAAATTATCAATTGTTTGATTCTAAAATGGGCAAAATGGCTCGGGAATAAAAATGTTTGCACTTTTCAGTATCAAAATACAACATATTTTAATTTTAGGCAATAAAAAATTTAAATTTTTGTGTCAGTTAAAAAATAAAACATCAACGAAGGGGTTAAATATATTTTGTTTACTTATAGGTTCAATGCATGTCATCTGACTTACTGAAATAGTGCAACGTGGTTATTCTGTAGCACAGTTTCTGTTATTTTTAGTGTAGTGTTTGTTAATTTCTCAAATTGTTAGACTATTAACTGCTGAAATCGCAATTTGTATTGGTAATCTAAATTTTAGTATGTTGTAACTTAATAAATTTATTAATAAATTAAAAATTTATTTATAAATTTTAAATTTATTTATAAACTATAGATTTATTTATAAATTTTAAATTTATTTATAAATTATAAATTTATTTATAAATTATAAATTTATTTGATAAATTTATATGATTAAAAGAATTTTAAACAAAATTACACAAAATGGGCAACAAACTACAAATTTACGACATAAGGAGATAAGTTTCATTTACCCCTTGAGTCACCTATGTCTCTTCAGTATTCCCCCTCTCAAAAAACTCAATATTTTTTCAGGAGAAGCTCATGAGTTACACCCTCCATCCCCAACACAACCTGGTATTATTGTTCATGTTTGTGAAGATCAAAATACTGATGGTCCTCGAATTAAGATAACTCAAACACGTCGTCCAGATAGTATGGATTCCTCCAGCAGTTCATCCCCTCCTTCTTCACCAACATCGTAAACTTTTTGGACTGCTTTTGTTATTTATTTGGTAAATTTGCCTGAATTGTGTGATAGGTGTTGTGTGTTTCACTTCATATGTGTTTTTAAATGTTGAGTAATTTTGTTTAAAATTCTTTGGTGTAATTATTTGGAGCTTATTTCTGTTTGTAATTTATTATAAAAAAGCAAAGACATGTTGGTCAAATATTCTTAGTTCCATACTTTACAAAAATCTTAGTGAGAAGTATATCATCTCAAAATTCATAATTTATTTTTTTAATCTTTCTCCATTTATAAATGCATACCCAGTTCAATTATCTATTTTTGACAATTACCTGGTCATGGATGAGTAAATGTTATTAATTTTTCCTTTTTTATCATTTTATCCTGGTTATATATCTATAAGGTGTCTCAAAAGAAGTAAACTCTTCCACAATTTAAAGACAAGTATTTTTCAACCAGAGAATGAAAAATATTAAACTTAAAATTCTTCTTATATTTCCTTAATTTACCACCAGAGTGTTAGACTCATTTCCAACTTACCCTACTAAATATATCAATCATAGTGATGAGACAAAATTAATTTAGGCATCAAAAATTGTGTATCAAGTAAATTTTGTTTATCAAATGCTTCTTTTTAAATACATTTATGCTTTAAAACAGATTAAGTGTTTCAAAGTAGTTGAACCTCGAGTTCAGAAATATTGCATTATTGTCCTTTTTCTGTACATAAGAGTACTAAGTATCAATTTGTCAATAACTATTGGACCATTAATGTTTGAGAAAGTGGTCCTGGAGGTGGCCTCCCTGTCTCTGGGAAAGGGTAAAGGTTCGCTATGTAATTCAAACGTATATAATATACACTATTTATTCAAATTGTGAAAAAAAACTGTGAGGAGCAATGGAATAATACTATTGTTGACTAATCTTTGATTCTCAATGTGAATTGCAAAAACTACTATGTAAATCTTTCCACCTTTATATTAAATAGGACAATGTTAGAAAACAACATAATTTTCACTTGTACTGTAAAAATTTCATTTCGAAATGCTTTAGCCTGTTTAAAATCTGGTTTCAGTACTTCACTTCCCCATTTTAATCATCATTGAATAGTCTGCCTCTATAAGTATGTTTCTTTGCATTTGAGACACCCTGTAAATGTATACAAATACTCATTTATACATATGTGCACATATAATATATAGTATTTAGAAACATTTTATCATTAATATATTTATTAAATCTTGGTTTCTGAGTTTAATGTTGCTTGAAAGCAAAAAAATAATTTATTCTCAAGAAGCTTTTTCTGAGATACATACTGAACAAATGTATTTGAGGTTTATTGTAATTGGTTTCATTTGAATTGTCTCATGAGCAAAGAGGTGATGATGGTAATTTACTTTTGTAAAATCCCTGTAAAAGTATTATTCATAAAAAATACCTTAATGCATTTATATGTTCCTAAGTACTCTTTTTTCCCTTGAAACTTAAGCTTCCCACTTGTTTATGAGAAGCCCCTGTTTCAAAAAAGCCAGTTAATATGAGTAAAAGTTCAAGTAATCCTACTTACTAATTTCATAGTATATTTTATTTATCTAACAATTATTTTACTTTTCAGTTTTAATGCCTACTCAATGAAATTTTAAATACCCGAAAGAAATATCGATAATTCGTTTTAATCTAAAAAAGTACAGCACTGCTGTATTGACCACAAAATATTACAACTTTATAGTTGCTCAACAAGATATTTTGCCAACATAAATATATTTTTTATACACAGTTCTATGTATGTTTATTCAGCTTTTGTATGTTTTTATGAACAAGACGTAAACCAATAATCTAACTATATTCCATATATTGATTTAAAAGTTTCTTATTTTGAAAGACTCATTTTTCAGTTATTTCTATACTTAAGGAAGTGTGATCTGATGTAAACAAAGTAATTCTTGTTTGCTTTTTTCTGTAGTAAGAATGTTTTATTTATGTGTTTATTGTTAAGAATTTTATGTTGTCAATCCTTTTAAAGTAAGAAGGATTATATGAAGTTTAAGAGACCACGTTACAAAAGAGTCGCTGACAGCTTGCGCAGCCAACGACTGTTTTAAAAGAATTTTACAAATGTCCGTAACATTTTTCACAAAGCATAGGTTCTCGTGTTTTCTAACTAAATCCTCCCTACTTGATATGTTTATTAGTATTCTATGTTAAAAAACAGCCTGGTTTTTGAGCCACCTTTTTAGCTATTCCACTTTTCCTATGAACTTCTTTGAAAGGCATATGTACTTACCAACAGTACTAAGCACTTTTTATTGGACAGACATTGTTAGTATTTTTATTCAAAATGCTTCTTTCGTTTAACTATTATTTACATTTTTCAGTTTGGGGTTGTGAGCAAAATTTTCTTTAAATTACTAAAAAGCCTGCTTAATATAGTATTTTTTACATTTGATTTGCATTTTTCATGAAATAGTCAGGTTCAAAACACTTTGTTTCTTGTTGTTATCTTTTACATTATATTTTTAAATATTTATATGGATTAACCTATAAACTTAAGTAGTATTTCCAATTATTTTTTCTCTAGTTTATATTTCTTTCTTTATCTAGTTTCTTAATTTTTATGTTATGGTTATGCTTTTAATCTTAAAAGATTGAATGAAGGATTTTTTTTATTTTAGTTTTAAAATTCCTTATATCATGTATTCATGTCAACAGAGAGAACCTGCTCTGAAAGTTTAATTCCTGATCAAAATTCCTGCCTAAAATTTTCATGAATGTTCTCATAGTAAATTATGAACACAATATAGGGAATTAATAATTAAATTTCTTTAGCTTTTCTGAATTTGTGCAGAACAATCACTGTTTCTAGGTCAAAAGCAGTAACTTGGCGAGGAAGACAACCTTCTGTTTAGGAATGGTGTTAGAATACATCAAAGCTGTTTAGGTAATAAAACAAAAACTGACCACAGCTTCCAAGTTGAACTCTTCACATAATTATGAATTTTACATAATAATGTTGTTTTAATAGTACTCAACTGTTAGAAGTTAAAGCCAGTGCTTCTTCTAAAGTCATGTAAGAGTTTTGTGTTTTCCATAGTCAACCACTTTTATAGTGATAGTATTGCTAATTTTGCACTTTGTGATAAACAATCTCTCTCAACCTGTTAAAATTGTTTTCTTTTGTTACTTTGTGGTTATAATTATTTGTTGTAATGTAGTTATGGATTGTTAGTGTACAGTTATGCAAGATCAGCTGTTTCAGAGATGGAAAATAAATTATGATATTTTAAATTATATTATAATATTTTTAATTTGATTACTTGGTAACTTTCTATTGATAAAATGAAAAGAAACAATTTTTACATACTAGCATCAATCATTTTAATATTCTTTTCAACCCTTTCAGGAACAAGTGTCTCACTAATGATACTGCAACAAAGGACAGAAGTCTCGTGTATGATATTAGAGAAAAGTTATTTTATTACTTCCTTTATGAATACATTGTTCTTCAAACCTTAAAATATATACTTAAGAGATAAAAGAAGGGGGTTTTGTGTTTTATGAAGGTTTGGCTCTAGTTTCTTTTAAATCTTGTGTTGGTATTGGTTTTTATTGCTTAACCAGAATTAATTTTAAATGCAAACTGAAGCTGATTTGGAATAGAAAAATTTATTTCCAGAATTGAAGATCCTATTAGAAATTCATTAGCAATTAAATTCCTAATGGTCCTTAACTCATTTACTACAAAGAGGAAGTTATGCTACAGATATTTGTTTATTGTTGCAGGGATGAGATTTTTCAGACTTTTGAAGGATTTTCATACTTTTAATAGAAAAAAATCAGCTTATAAACTGGAATTTTTAACTAAAAACGGCCTCTTTTTCATTTTGTGTGAATGTTCTTCACTCATGAGGCATTTTCCTGTGGTAAATTTTAGTATCCGAGGCTGCTAAATGGTTTTATTTGTTTTAGTTTACGATCTTATTAATTCCTACAGTTTTCAGACTTTTTGCTTTTTTGTCAATCTCATCCCTGATTGTTTAGATAAAAACATGTTTAATATTTATAGCTTTTTAGTCCTATTTTTCTCAAGCAATCTGGAAATGTATCCTATGCAAAACTTATTTATTCTGTAAAAATTTTAGGAACATAAATTAATAATTTGAACTCATTCTACCATAATTCCCTACTTTTTTCATCAAAGTTGAAAGAGTTTGAATTTTTTTTTCAAAGTTGATGAGTGGTTCTGTAGTTGAAGCACCCATAGCAAAAGGGCTGAATTAAATATCCAAGAAACTCACTACCTAATGGAGTGTAAGTAATACTATTCATACTTTTAAATAAGAATATGTATCTAAAAAGGAGTTTCCACTACTAATTCTGTATTATTTTATTGGGAAGTATAAACAGAGGAGTTTTAAAAGTAAACACCAATTATGTTCAGTACAATAATATATAACGTAAAATAATCACTTATAAATAAATCTGCCATCAAGAAATGGTTAGATAAGAACAAAAAGTGTGAAAAAAATGCTTCTTCATTTCATACCTATAGTCAGTTCTTTTCTGGAAAAAATTTAACGATAATCATTTCATTCACATGAAGTGATTTGTTAATCCCAGGGAATGGAGTTTTAAATAGAAATGTGTGGTCCATATTGTAAAAAGGATGTAAGAATTAACACTTAATTCTATTCAAAAGGGAAAAAATTACCATTACAGTAGTTATAACTCATTATCAGGAAACTAAGCTCTTCCCAGGTCAAAATTTATGCTGGAATTTGTTTGCTGGACAAGCATTGCATGCTAGATTCATGCTAGAAAACTTGCAAAAAACCAGCATAAATGTTTGCTTGTTCCAGCATAAGTCACCAGCAACCCAAGTGTTGTTATGACCCACTTTTTATGCTCGCCAGCAAACAAAAATCCAGCATGTGTTGCTAGAAAATGTTGCTGGCCTAGCAAAGATTACGACCACCACTTGCTGGAATTTTGTGCTATTCTAGCATACAAAATCCAGCATGCGTTGCTAGAACATGTTGCTGGCCTAGCAACAATTACCAGCACCACTTGCTGGAATTTAATGCTATTCTAGCAAACAAAATCCAGCATGCGTTGCTAGAAAATGTTGCTGGCCTAGCAACAATTACGAGCACCACTTGCTGGAATTTAATGCTATTCTAGCATACAAAATCCAGCATGTGTTGCTAGAACATCTTGCTTGCCTAGCATCAATTACAACCACCACTTGCTGGAATTTTGTGCTATTCCAGCTTACAAAATCCAGCATGCGTTGCTAGAACAAGTTGCTTGCCTAGCAACAATTACGACCAACACTTGCTGGAAATCCATGCTATTCTAGCATACAAAATCAAGCATGTGTTGCTAAAACATGTTGCTGGCCTAGCAACAATTAAAACCATCACTTTTGAAAGGTTACATTGAGGAGACACTCTAAAATGAATCTACTGTTTTGGCTTAAAAAATTTCATTCCTCCACATAAACACACATCCTAAATTTTAGTTATAAACTTTCGGAGGGAAAATTTCAGAAGAATTTACTTTTCGAAACTATACAAGATGTTCAAAAATCCCTACATAAAATTACAGACATGTTGGGTTTATGTCAAGAAAAGAAATCAGGTTAAAAAAAGTAAATATGAGTAAGATGCATTTTAAAGTTAGTTTAAAAATGGACATTTGCTACCCTAGCATACAAAATTCAGATAGTGTTGCTAGAAAATATTTGCTCTACTTGCTTTTTATTTTTTACAGCCTATAACATTACTTTTCTAAATTAAGTTGTACATAATTTATCATAATTTTTACCTGCAGCTGTCCTTATTTTTTACGATTTTAGCATTTTTATGCATACATTTGTATATAACTTAAAATAGTAATTTATAAAATTGAATTTATTTTCTCATGTGAAACAAAAAAAATAAATTTTAACATTTAAAAAATATTTATTTAGAGCAGTGGTTCCCAACTCACATATGTCTGCGGACCACTTCACTTAAATTTGAACCTCCGCGGACCATCTCTATTCCTAACTGTATCTTCAAATTTTAACTTTTTTTTAGTGCATTCATTCCTCACGGAGGGTCTAAAATTTTGACTTTTTTTCTGAAGTAAGGGAAACCAAGTTTTGCAATGTTTCTAAACAGAACTTAGAAAATCAAATAATGTATTAAACTTAAAAGAAAATTAACATTATAATAATTTTATATCTAATTATTTAAAAATATACCTTTTATAAACAAATATTTAACCATTTTGATCAAGCCTTTTTATCTATTAACCCTGGAAGGGTTCACACCTACACAAAAGTTACAGGTTTAAAAAAAACAACAGTATAAAATAGTTATTTTTCTTCTTTTTCATTACTAACAAATAAGGTAATATATTATTAGTAGATTTAAATTTGAAAGCTTAGCTTTAAATTAAACTGCAGTACGAAGAGATAATCAGGAATTCTGTAGATCACAAAAAAACAAACTGGACATGCACTGACTGTGAGTTGTGGCAGAAGAAATTCTATATGTGAGGCGGGCGAGGCTGATGTTGTCCCGAAAGAAACCGCGTCAAAAGTCAATAATTATTTCAAAGGAGCGATTAAATTGAAAATAATTTATGGGTTCAAAAAATTTCGCATTGTTGTCAATAAATTTTTCTCATATCTTCGAACAAACCTATTTCACGTGTATCACAGAAATTTCTTCTTTTCATAATACGATTTCTCGAAGACCCTCTGTCTGACCATAGCATCCCAGTTTGAGGTACCTTTCAACACTTCCACGCTTCGCTTCGCATCAAACCAAGTTTAAGTCCGATCATTCTATTCTTTATTAGCCCCACCCCGACACCTCTCAGTTTTAATTAATCTGATGCAATACTTTTCCACATCATCACATTTCTTTTCTACTCTGTGTAATGAGCTACTGTTGAATAAAACTGTTTAAAATAATAGAAATGAACAAATGATTCATGAGAGAGAAAGAGAACCTAACATTTTTTATTTACGAGACGTGTGATTTTTTACTTATGTTATGTATCTCGTATCTGTAGTGTTTTTACTATTTCCTGGAATGTGTGATTAGAAAAACTATTTTTTAAAATTTTCTACACATTTTTTTGGTTAAGTTATTTAAAAATCTTCTCACGGACCACCTCTGAAGGCCCCACGGACCACCAGTGGTCCGCGGACCACCTGTTGGGAACCACTGATTTAGAGCTTCAACATTCAACAAAAATCTAGAACAATTTTTTTCTTCTTATTCTTCTTTCATCAGATATTTTCTCATTTGATCTGAAATAGAAATAGAACATGAAATAACAAAAAATTACTATAAATAATTAATAAAAACACATATTAAAAAAGTCCCAACCTAGAGTAACCTATCTTACAAATAACTTGTACATACAATATGATGTAATATGCACTTTTCAATTATACCAAGTTTTTATAAGCTTTTTTTTGGGGGGCATTTAACAATTTCCAAAGATTACATTTTCAGTTATCAATTCATTGAGCTGCATTTGAGCACTTCTATGTTTTTTTCTTAAAATTTAATAGTTTTTTTGCACTTGTACTCCAAAGGGAAAACTCATAATGAATATATTGGACATTATTAATATCCATTCAAATAAATTAAAAGAAACTTATTTTTGTTCAGTTTTTAAGGAAAGTGAGCTAGTTAGCAACTCAATACCCACCTCTTGAAATGGGTGGATAATGGATATCATGGTAAATAGGTAAAAGATGTTTTATAAGAATTTTCCTCTCAATCTTTTTTCTGCTTTGTTCTAACCATGCTTTTCAAATCATAAACTATAAAGCTAGCAATTAGTTTTTAACAGTTAGCTCTACTTAGTTTAAAATTTTACAAATACTATTAAACAAGATATTGATATAATTCAACTGAACTTAAAAGGCAGGGTTTATTGTTAGGTTAATTATTATCTAGGTTTTATTTTGAAAGGACTTTTAAATAAATACATAAAAACCTTACTAATATTAAAGAGTATAAAGTAAAACCATCTTTTTTAATGAATCCAAATTCAATCATATACATGGTTCCCACTCTTTGAAAACATTGAAAATCAAGGACTTTTTAAGGACCTCGACAAAAATTTTCAAAATTTCCGTATTTCAAGACAAGTAATTTTTCCCGCACACAATCGGAACAAGAGGAGAAGTCGCTCTTTACTGTCAGTTTGTAAAACTGGCCGCAAGTTATATTCATAAGAGTAGTTTTGAAGAAAATTTCTAGAAAAAAACAAAGAAAGATCTGAAAAAATATTAAGTTCGATTAGTGGCTGAGTGAAAATTCAAGGACCGTGGGAACCCTGATATAAGTTAAAGTTGGGGAAACTCTAAAGGCTTTGAATACTAATAAATTTAATACCAAAAATAATTGATTATATTAAATTTAAAACAAATTATAATACTATATTTAACAAAATCAAGAAAAGGAATTAGAAGGGATTTTTGAACTTAAACATGCTCCATCTATCAGCTCTATCTTTTAGAGTAGGAATTATAAACATTTATAATTGAAATTGGGAAACAAAACTTTTTGGGACATAACTTGATTGATGCCACAATAGAACTCGAGGCAAAATTTCTACTTTAAAAACTCTTGATTTATTTTTTCCACAAAGAAATTTTACTTTTCATCTTCTAAAGCCAGCAAATTTTAAACTCAAAGGGTTCCAATAGGCAGGGCCGCCCATAACTCTTCCGGGCCCCCCGACAAAATTTTTCACGGGCCCCCTAACTTTTTAATTTTTTGAAGTATAATAAGGAATTTACATTTCACAGAGTATCCCTTAGGGCAGTGGTCCCCAACCTTTTTACCACCACGGACCGGTCAACGTTGGATAACTTTACCGCGGCCCGCTGGTGTGGTGTTGATTGTTTACATTCTAGATTATTTTGATTTATTAATTTTAATTTAATTGTATTTATACATGGTTTCAAAATAAAATACAGTTACACCAAAAAATAAATATAAAGTGATTTATAATTCATTTCATTCATTAATTTGCAGTATTAAACTAGGAATTTAAATTCATTTTCAATGAAATGGTCGGCCCGAGGCCCGGTACTATTTGATCCACGGACCGGCACCGGTCCGCGGACCGGGGGTTGGAGACCACTGCCTTAGGGTATCTCAAAAGGTCGAGTAGAAAATTAGCATGCATGTCTATCATGCCATGACCAACAATCTTTTCATAGGAACCTAAGTCCGCTAGAGGACAATGTTTGCCGGCGAAGGAGTAGCATTTATAACTACTTTATTCTACTGAAAACTTCATTTATTATTACAGATTCGGAGAGAGCTCCCTCGAAAACCCCTGTAAACCGAATTTCATTAAATTCTGCCTGCAGGGGCGGATCCAGGATTTGGTTTTGGGGGAGGGCAAAGAATTTCCAAAGTCCAATTGAATCTTCTTTTTGATTTTAATATGGAAAGGGTAGTGGAGTGGTAAAAGGGGGGACTGGGGGTCCTACCCCAGAAAATTTTTGGAAATTAAAGTAAAAAACCCTCTTTTTCAACTCGTTTTGATACGCCTCATCTGAATTTCGGATATAGGTTTTATGGTAGAATTTCCGCGTTTTGACGAACTTAATATAAAATAAGGTTGTAATAATAGAGTTACAAGTACCAAGGGGGTCTGGGGGTTCTCCCCCAGAAATTTTTTCAAAATTTCACCTTAAAATAACAGGGTTTTAACTCATTTTGGTGCATAAAATGCCATAGCAAGAAATATTGGTATAGCTTTTTCCAGTGTGCGGGAAGTGGTCACGTGGGGAAGGGGTTGTGTTATCTCATGTTTCAGAATTTGATTGGAGATGAAACTTCTGAAAAAGAGACTGACTACTTTTGACTGGCCCGTCCGTTTCGGGAACTGAATATGCTAAATGATATGAATTCAGCGAGTTCAATTTTTATTTGGAAAATAAAAAAAACATCTAGTACAGAATTTGACAAAAAAAACAAAGTGGAACTCGTAGGCCCGGGCCCCTAAAGCTCCGGGCCCTCCGACATTTGTCGGGGTTGCTGCCCCCTATGGGCGGCCCTGCCAATAGGCCTACTGGTCTGAAGATCAGGGTTGCTGATTTTTTTTAAATAAAAAAAATCGGATTTATTTGATTTAAATCCGACTTTTTTGATTTAAATCAGATTTTTTTTATTTAAATGAATTACTAGTTCTGAACTTCATGAAACTGGTTAATAATATTCTGATATTGTAATTTCAATGTGATATAATAATTTAGCATTACTTAATTACCCAATTTTAGTCTATTTCATACATTAATTAATTGAATTAATTAAGAGAAGCAGTTCACTGGTATTTATTTCACCGATGAGAAGCCAATTTGAAAAGGGTGAATTGTACTCAAAAACGAAAATTTTTATCCTTCTTTCTATAACTATTTTTACCAAATTTTGATATTAATATTAGGTTTGAAAATAAATTAAGACAACGATTACTAAAAACATCATGCCTCATTTTTGTGTAAAAATTAAAATCAATCTTTAAATTATATTGATTCAGTTAAATTAATTTTACTCAAAGAATTATGTGTTTATTTCTTTAAAATAATTAATTAGTGATAAAAATGAAAATTCAGTAATTAATAATTGATAGTAGTCATGCACACAGATAATAGAGCCCTATTATCTGTAGTTATGTATATGAAAAAATTAGTTGGGAAAACATGACTAAAATAAAAAATAGCTTTCATTAAAAATTTCATCCACATCTTGTATTTTAAGATTTGATACCAGGTAAAAAATAAGATTTTAATTCTTGTTTAAATTATCACAATTATTGATTCCAAAGCCTGCTATATTTACCCCTTTTTGTCATAAAAATTTTGTTATTGGTAGCAAAAATTTGATCTTAAAATTGCAGGCAATTTTATGTAGAATAACTTTAACCTATCTCTCCCAGTTACATATCTAGCAGATAAATTTTTTATTTAAATTGTGTCAGTTTGACATTCATACATGTGATCACTCTTACAATAAATTGGCGGAAAATATTTTTAAAAAATTCGATGACACCTAAATTTTCCTTCATTATAAGAGGGAGTCAATTGGCTTCTACTCCCCGAGATCTACGATTCGATATGCTGTCATATTTCTTAGCTTAAATCAACTAGTTTTCATATTATTTCGATTTTACTTAAAACTTATTACTGTACAACACTCGCGGCTAGAGTTTTCAGTAAAAACACGATTGGAAAATAAGAAAGTGGAACATCAATTTTGCAAATCGAATTGTTGTATTTTAATTTTGTTAAGCAAATTGGCGGATTTCCGCCAATTGGCGGAAGAATCACATGTATGACATTTTTGATTTAAATCAATGATTTTTTTTAAAAATCAAGTGATTTAAATCAAGTTGATTTAAATCCAGCAACCCTGCTGAAAATTCGGGCAAAAGATGGTACCTTTTACAACAACCTATTGATATTTCTTTAGATTTTTAAATTGAATTTAACAGAGAAATATTAGTTATTCTAATGTACCCCATGTACAAATAAGTCCCTCTCTCCCCCTACAAACATTAAGACAAAAGTAACTTACTTTACTTTATTCAACACTCTTCAAAGTTCTTCCGGTCATGCGACACCTTCCCTTTGATTAGAGCAATTCTTTGTATCCTCCATCCTGGACTACTGGCAGAGAGAGCAACTTCATCAGCAGATTAATTTGGTGGAGGTGGCCTGCAGGTAGAACACAAAAGTTAATTAAATGGTTATGAATATTATTTAGACAGGGCTGCTAAAAATGTAAAAATTCATTTTGTTGTAGGTAAAGGTGGACACAAATTGGAGCGGAGCGGCGTAGCGAACAGCCACGAACACGCTCTGCGCACGCGCAACTCGGAGGCGCTAAGAGCGGCGCTTGCGCAGAGCGTGTTCGTGGCTGTTCGCTACGCCGCTCCGCTCCAATTTGTGTCCACCTTAATATGTATCTGGGTTTTGTAAATCCTTCTAGGGAGGCATCATAAATTCCTGGGCCATCCCTCCTTATATTCTCTTACTGATGCTTGTTTGTTTGAGTGATAGCTTTATCAATACTTTTTGTTTAATAAGTATGATTATTTCAAAATAAGGGTTGCTGTGATGTGAAATGGTTTTAACAGAAATAGTTTTGATCTCAAATTTAATTAAGATAAGTAACACTCGAATTTATTACATGCATTCCACAGTATTAGTGTGTTACGTACAGGACAATTCTCAGCAAAATTTTGATATTTGTACTGTGTTTTCCATATCAATATATAAATAAGAAAGTTTGCAATTATTTTAATTTCATACATACCACTTCAGCTTAATTCTTGTAAAATATTTTATTTGTTTTTATAGACAATAGTTTTTTCCCCTAAAAATCAATTTAAGCTTTGTTACATACCATACTTCCCAAAAAGATATTTTAAAAGTTCTTCCAGTAATTCCCATTTTGCTCTGAAGTTTTTTTTGAGTAAAAACAGAAATAAATATTTTGTTAATTTACCTTAAAATTATTTTTTAAAATAGTGTCATTTAATTAATGAAGACTAATTATTACTGTTATATACAGGACAAGGCTGTTATGTACAGGACATTATGAACTAAAATTTATTTAATACAAATATTTATTTTAGTAATTAAATAACTTATTAGGGGGCATCTATAAATTACGTGAGGTGTTTTTTCCAAAATCTGGATCCCCCCTCCCCCCTTGGTGAGATTTTCCTTGACCCCCCCCTCCCCCCCACGTGAGATTTACCTACAACTTTTAAAAATTATTTGTATTTTGTGCTTCATAGCACCTAATTAAGTTATAATTAATTTAAAAAAAGTTGACGTGAGATTTTAATTGACCCCCCTCCCCCCTTAATGAGATTTAATGAGAATTTTCCAAACCCCTCCCCCCCTTTTTGACCTCACGTAATTTATGGATGACCCATTAACATTCAAACATATGTTTAATTACATAAATTATAATAATTTATGATATTTTTATTATTTTAATTGCCATTATGTTAATTATACTAGACAGCCACGTAAGTTGACCCAACAATGTCTCTAACAAAGCTAAGTTTCCATCGCAGTCTGAATTTTGAATGAAAAGAAGAACATCATTTTAAAATATGATTATTTCGTTAAACCCATGTATAAATAGTCTTTTTAACACGAATTGCAATTCTAAACTCCTCCTAGAAACCGTGTTTACCCACTTTCTCCTTCAGCGTAGTGAGGTACATACTAGGTTCAGGAAACGTTGCTGTCGAGTATAGGATTTTCCATACATGGCTCTATTTTTAAAACGGTAAACATTCAAAAATTAAAATACTGTTTTATCCAAGTCCCTTAACATCAATTATTGGTTAGGAAAATTAAAATATTTAATTTTGGGTAACAAAAGGGGTATTTTTTCAAAATACAGCATTGGTTGAAGTACATAAAAATTTGAACATTTTGAAAACTATTATGCAGTCTTTGCATAACAGAAAATAGCTATCTACCTTTAATATGAGGGTTAAATGTCAAAAACAATTCTTGGAGAAACCCAGAAACCCTATATTTTACATACACCTAAGATAAAAGGAACTTACTTTTTACTTTATCCCACTGTCTGGCCCTTTATCCATTTGATGGTGCACAGAGAGGGTAGACATCTTCAACAACCACCCGATGCAGGAAGTGGGCCTGCAGGTAGAAGACTAAAGTTAATTCAGTGGTTACAAATATTATCATTTAGACTAGGGGTACTAAATCTTAAAAATAAATTGAATCAGTTTTTTAAATCCCTACAGGGAGGAGTCAAATTTCTGGGCCATCCCCATCATAATCTTACAGGTCACTCCAGTGGCGTAGCCAGAAAAAAATTTCGGAGGGGGATGTTGATATTTCGGGAGGGGATATGTGGTATTTTTAATGGTTTTCTATGGTCAAAAAGGAAATTTTCTGAGTTTCGGGGGGGGATATATCCCTAAATCCCCACTCTGGCTACGCCCCTGGGTCACTCGTTGTTGTAATGCAAAATGGCAAAAAGTTTTGTTTAAATTTAATTAAGAGGGTAGGGTAGCATATTTAAATTAAATGCATATAAAAATAAAGGTTCTTGCGTATTATCCCGTCGACCATACGGCTGAATCCGAAAATGGTAAACAACCTATTGACTTTTCTATGGCTGTGCCGCTGAATTTGACAGTCACTGAACGGTCGACAGGATAATACGCAAGTACCAAAATAAATGAAACTGAAAATAAGAATTAAAAACTAGGTAACAATCTCACTATTAAATCAAAATTATATTTTATATTAATGGTTAAGAAAACAAATTTTACATGTAACTCAATTCACTCATTTAATGAAGTAGCATTTTATTTTGCCAACCAAAGATAAACATGATGACTTTTAAATTTCTTTGGATAGGCTCTAGTTCAAAGGTGGCAAGTAATTTAACGAAGGGACTAAATAATTTTGAAATTTCTTATTTATTGAAGTCCAGAGATAAAAATAGGTATTTTATTACTTTTAAATTCTCATTTTCAAATACACATTTTTACATAGTTTCAATTTATGTAGTGTAATACTATCTTCTTAATTATATTTTTAAATTTAACAGTTAGTTGCCATAAAATCATACCATATTGCAGAAACACTATTTTCAAAAAATCTAATTAACTTATAAAATATTGAAAACGAATTTGTAAGGCCCCATCGCTAAAAGGAATGGATGTTTTGAGTCGTGGTGAGCAAGATAATGTTGAGAGATTGCCCGGGAATTTGGGATTCCTCCCTGGAAGGATTTAAAAACCTTAAGATTTTTTTATTAACCCGTAAGCAGAGGATTTATTCTATTTTTCTATTAAGAGAAAAATGTTAAAAAAAACAATAAACAGAAATATCAGAATAGAATCAAATTGTAATTAAAATATTTTTTAAAAATATATTCCATCTTTTCACCTCCCCTGTTAGGGAACTTACCCATACTACGTGACCTGTTCAGGGGAGGGAAGGGGTCTTCAAAATACTACACTCGGTCACAGGGGGGAGGGGGGGCTTAGGGTTTCGTCACGTAGTCAATTTCCTCCAGTCAATACGACAAAATTAAGCCACATTATTTATTGAAATTTGCCAAATTAATTATTAAAATTGGACAAATTGAGCCAAATTAATTTTTTAAAACTTTCTGTTTGCAAAAATGATTGAAAACCGTATTCAAGAATTACTACGTGAAAACTAGAGGGGGAGGGGGGTCAAAAATGGGTCACGTAGTATGGGTACGTTCTCCCTTACGGGTCAACTACAAAGAAATAAATTTTCCCCACAGAGAAATCTTCAGAAAGTTGACCTAATAGAGGTTCAAACTAATTGCCAGTGTCCATAAATACATATTTATGATTTTCAAAATACTTTGGCGGTCACGGAAATAACCTCACCCAGTGTGGATGCAGTCCGCAGTCTGCCAGTTCAAACCTTTGCTTTAGTTTATACTAACTTCTGAAATCTCTGGTTTGTCGCTCAAGTCGTATTTTGATCAAAAATATTTTCCACAACCCTTAAAAAGAATTCTTCAGATTTATGATTTTACTGTACAACTCTTTTTAAAAACACACAAAATTAAAGGTTCTTACGTATTATCCTGTTGACTGTACCACTGAATCCGAAAACCCATTGACATCAAATTGTCGGATTTTATTTTTGCCTAAGCAAATTGGCGGATTTCAGCCAATCAACGGAGGAATCACACGTACGATTATCCCATTGACCGTTTTGTGACTGTCAAATTCAGCAGCACAGCCATAGAAAAGTCAATGGATTGTTTGCCGTTTTCAGATTCAGGAGTACGGTCGACAGGATAATACGTAAGAACCGAATTTCTCCCCGAGCCAGTATGACATAAGCTTTTTTGCTTGCCTTACCCATTTCTCCATTGTATACATGCTGTTGAAAGTGAATTATTCAAAATGTACGAAAAACTCTAAAAACAATTTATAGTACTTTAGGATTAGCCAGGCGGATATGTAAAGTCTGAAGCTAAATTACTCAAAAACAATTAAGTACAGAAATAAAACACTTAAAATATCTCAATTACCAGTTTCTTTCTTTTCATTGTTTTCGTTATTTCTATAGAAGAGAAGCTTGAAAATCATCCAGAATACGGTAAAATTTGGAATAGTTTTTTATTAATACTTCCTTTCCTTTGATTAATCTAATCAGGGCTTAATCTAACCAAAGAAGTACCGGAGCGCTACTATTTCAGAATCAGTTAATATATAAATATTTACTGAAAACAAAAAAATACCGGAGCTCTGTTTCGATGCAATTTAAGCCCTGAATCTAAGTAAGCACTTTCATTGGGGGTGGGGGGTAAACGTGCTCGTGCATGTCCTCTTATGAAAGAGCACTGGCATCCACAACAATAGGGTAGGTTACGTACTGTTAGTTTTATATTGATTAAATTATGGGTACTCCTAAAACAGAGGACCCTGGCAGAAAAACCTGGTAACTAAATAACATATATTGAGGATTTAACTTACTTGAAATAAGAAGCCAAAGCCACGCCACGCGACGGTCCATGTAAACAATAGGCTACTAAACCTTGTGTTGCCATTTGCACAAGTAAAGCCTAATAAATTCCAAAGCGTGGCTCAATTATAGCTCAATTTATAAAATAAAAATTATCCTAGATTAAAAACACCAAGCTTCAAAAAGGAATCATGATGAAATTTAAAAGTAAATTTTCAAAAATCTGAGAAAGCAAATACACTATTAAATCGATACAATGGCCCATCCGATCTGTTTGTTAGTGTGTGGGTGGGAAGGGATATCTCATGTTCTCAGTTTAGGTTCATTCCCCCTTGCCCCCAGCTTGGTTTTTTTACTTAGCTTCATTAAATAGTTCAAATTATGGCATTATTTTTTATTAATTTATATTAATGCATGGATTTTTTTCTATTTGCAAATAACAATTATTATTTACAGGTATTTCAGTGTCGCAAAAGTACGTTTTTGTCGATTTAAACCCAATAAACGCTGTTTAATTATTTTTTCTTTGACATATTCTTAAAGAGGACCTCAAAAATCACTTCATGTTGAATTTTCAAGCAATTCACTAAATATTTAAGGGTGTTTCAGAGTCGAAAAAAAACCGGTGTTTCGAGTAAAAAACACAAGTCCGAAAAAGCCTAATAATTGGTATTTAGTTTTAAGTTTGAAATTTTTTGAATTTTTACTATGGTAGTAGAGTAATATGGTAAACTTTTTCCAGAGTTTCGAGTTTCCATGGTGATTCTGACGTCATCCACGAATTTTTTAACACAAAAGTGATCAACATGTATTCATAAGAATCCATTACGTTTTCGGACTATGAGAAAAAGGAGGAATGCGAAAAAATATAAATAGACCCCCCAAGTGTTTTACATCATCGTGTTCACATCATTTAGTAGATTAAGAATATGTAAAGCATAAGGGGATTGGCTCCTTATTTCGGGAGTTTTTCCGGTTTTATTGAAAAACTTTAATTGGGCGTCACGTCCTTAATTTTAGAGGTAGGGTTCTGAAATTTTAGAATGTGTACCTCCTTAATATTTCCTTTTGAATAATGTATGTCACTAAGGAATTGGACACATATTAAGATATTTTGAACCGCGTGCTCGTTTTTATTTTCACTTTTTAACGCCCCTATCTTTCTTTTATCCAGAAGAAACGGAGTCTTTCTAACAAGGTTCAAAGAGTTCTTCAATAATATGGTTATTAATAAGCTCTCTGATGATTATTTTGGGAGAAATCCGTGAAAACTAGTCTTGGAAAACCAAAAAATTAATTTTCTGGATAGTGTAATTTTTATACCACCTCTTAGTTAAACCTATTGTTTAAAACGACTTTTCATATGCTTTCAGAAAATATAAACCACTAAGCTGGGCTTCTAATATATCCGGAGCTATTGAGCGTCGGCACATGTAGGCTTAACGTCGATCCAGGTTCACCTACCATTCAATGCTATGAAGGTAGCTTGAACAGCTAGCTAACAGGCATTGGATGCTTGTTACCTAGCATGTCATGCTATTGTCGGAATGGGACGATTCGGCGCGGCCGTTTGGGCGCGGCCGATTTGGCGCGGCCGTTTGGGCGCTGGCCGTTTGGGCGCCGGCCCGTTTTGGCGCGAGACAAAATTTTTTTCTTCGAATTTTTAGAAGGATTATGAAAGAGTTCTATTTACTTTCATTTTATTTCTGGCGCCGAAACGGCCAGCGCCGAATCGGCCCGCGCCCAAACGGCCACGCCGAATCGGCCCGCGCCCAAACGGCCACGCCGAATCGGCCCCGCGCCCAAACGGCCAGCGCCGAAACAGCCGCGCCCTAACGGCCGCGCCGAATAGTAGTAGACCGTGCTATTGTTGCATAAGGGTCTCAGGACTCTGAAACTATGCAATAAGTACTACCTCTATTTTTGAATTAGTATTACACAAAAACTAAATTTTGAAGAAAATTGAAAATTTTACTACATAATAACTACTCTGCGAAAGAATTTTCAAAAGCTATTCAAGTGAATTAAAAAACATTACTGTACTAAATATTTTTAATCACAGTATTTTAAAATTGAAATTTTTAAAAATGTTATTTTAACTCGTATAGAAAATTTGCAGAGTGAAAGAATTTAATTACTTCTATAAAAATTATCAAAACGTTTTGAAATCTTCGTAAGCTAGCTACATAGCATCCCATGCTATGAAAAAAGTATGAACAGCTAAAAAGCATTGGATGCGTGTACATATAGCATGACTCATGACATGCTATTGCTGCGTAAGCTAGCTACATAGCATCCCATGCTGGCAAGCATAAAAAAGCATAGAATAGCAAATCAAGGTACCTAGCTCTCCATGCTATGAAAAAAGCATGAACAGCTAAAAAGCATTGGATGCTTGTCCATAGCATGTGATGCTATTGCTGCGCGTTGACTAGCTACATAGCATCCCAAGCTAGCTACATAGTATCCCAAGCTGGCAAGCATAAAAAAGCATAAAATAGCACATCAAGGTACCTAGCTATCCATGCTATAAAAGTAGCATGAACAGCTAAAAAGCATTGGATGCTTGTACATACCATGTCATGCTGCTGGTGCGTTAGCTAGCTACATAGCATCCTAAGCTAGCTACATAGCATCCCAAGCTGGCAAGCATAAAAAAGCATAAAATAGCACATCAAGGTACCTAGCTCTCCATGCCATGAAAGTAGCTTGAACTGCTTAAAAGCATCGGATGCTTGTCCATAGCATGTGATGCTATAGCTGAGCCATAGCATCCCAAGCTAGGTACATAGCATCCCAAGCTGGCAAGCATAAAAAAAGCATAAAATAGCACATCAAGGTACATAGCTCTCCATGCTATGAAAGTAGCCTGAACTGCTTAAAAGCATCGGATGCTTGTGTATAAGCAAGCCATGCTATGATATGTATGCTGGTTAAGATAGCATCCCATGCTGGGACAGCATAAACAAGCATACGCTAGCTTAAAAAACTAGCATACCTAGCAAAAACTAGCAAAAACCAGCATACTTTCTTTGCTTGTACCAGCATAAATTTTGACCTGGGTTATTTCCATTGTGAAATCTAGTTGTGAGCTCTAATTGTATTTTAATTCATTGTTTATTGACTAAATTTTCAATTCAAGTTTCAGTTTGTTGTAGGCACCATAAAAATAGTTTGATAAAATGTGTTTATACTTAAATGTTTTTAAAATCTGTGCATACATTACTTACATTCTCAAAACCTAAATCTATATTTGTTGCAAAAGTACATGAATGCAGCTCATCAAATATAGAAATCTATTTTATACCAAGAATGACACATACGTATTTTTTTAACTGATCATACGGTCTTAGACAATGGTACAAAATATATATCACTCAAAATGGAACTTATAACAGAAAAAAAGCACCAATATATAAATATTTGGCAGACCCCAGCATTTAAACCATTGAATCCGTCAGATAAAATGTACTGTTTTAAGTACTCTTGGGAGGATTATAGTAACAATTTGTCATTTGTTTTTTAAAGTCCTCTTGGGAAACCCTAAATTAAACTTATTTCTGGGTCCCATCATTAAGAGAGTGGCTGCTTTGCTTTGTCGGTATTTGTTCTGTGGAACCGTCATGGGCTCTGGTGGGCCAGGACTTTTGAGCTTGGATCGTAGTTGTGCCTGGTCGATAGGAATAAATTGGAGCACCTTTCCTTCTTTGAGAGCTTGGAGATAGTACATACTTTGGACCTGAAATTAAAACTTGTGTTGAATCTTGCTTTGTGTAGAATATACTGTCAAATCTTTTTATGTTAATCTCTTTCCTTATAACCCAGGAAAACGGTGCTAAAAAGTGACGTTATAAAAATTTTCACATAGAAGTTTTTTTTCGACGGTTTTATATGTTTTCGAGGGCGCTGATTACGAATATGAAGTTTGCTTCCGCGTGGGGGGTCGGCTTTATATCGAAAATCGCAAAAAATTGACAATTTTTTTTTAGATTCTTCGATTATATTTCAAAAACTATAAATTTCTCGAAGATCATTTCAGTTACAAAGTTGAAGTAAACAAAATTTCCTACAAATTAACTATTCAACTTTGATTTTCTGAAGAGTGGTTTTGCCGCTAGAGCGCGCTGAAAAAAGCCTTTCCATCCTTTCCACAAAAATAAGGAAAACGCGTGCTTCTACCATCTACAAAATGAAAACTATTCACGTTATCAACAAAAATTTTATACTACGTGAAAGAGAATTTAATTTTCTATCAATAACGTGCTTTGCATGATCATTTTTTGAGAAGGGAGGAGGGAATGAAGGAAAGATCGATAATAAAACTGCTGCGCCTCGCAGACCAAACGGACTTATGCGGTTTTTAATCTGCAATTTGCGCTTCATTTCCTGTATTTTACCAATAAAATGGATGGTTTTGAATGAATTGATGACTAAGCATGCTTATATAAAAAATAAGTTTTTAAATTTATTTATGAAATATTGGGTGTTTTAGGGGGAATTTCAATCAATTTTTAAAATTCATATATTAAATTATGGGAGTCTTTTAATGAACGAATTTATGTTTTTTGCATCGCTAAATCTGAATTTTAAGTTTATTTTAATTTTTAAAGTCACCTTCGCATCAAAAATTGCAAAAATATCAAAATTTTGCTCTTTGTTCGGTTTTTCATCGATTTTCTTAACAAATATTCATTTAAGGAAAAATAGCACGAAACCAAATTAATGTACGTAAAAGTTCCTATAAGATGCACTGGTTAATTTTTATTGCAAGGAACGAGGTACGTTTTATAGCGTTTTGAAGAAAAGCAATTTTCATGTTTTTGTGTAAAGTTAGGAAACAGCTGTATATAATTCAGCGCCGTCTAGCGTAAATATCTCTTATTATAAAATTAAAGTGAAATAGTGCATTTTGTAGGAAATTAAATGTACTTTCATTTGGTATAAACTATTTGTCAGTAATTTGATTTATTTAGAGCTGTAGTGGGAGAAATGGAGCGTTCATCACTTTTTTTTATAGAAAAACATGAAAATTGCTTTTCTTCAAAACGCTATAAAACGTACACCGCTCCTTGCAAAATAAAAATGAACCAGTGCATCTTATAGGAAATTTTACCTACATTAATTTGGTTTCGTGCTATTTTTCCTAAAATGAATATATGTTTAGAGAATCGATGAAAAAACGAACAAAAGAGCAAAATTTTAATATTTTTTGCAATTTTTGATGCGAAGATGACTTCCAAAATTAAAATAAATGAGAAATTCGGATTTAGCGATGCAAAAAACATATAAATTCGTTCATTAAAACACTCCCATAATTTAATAGATGAATTTTAAAAAATTGATTGAAATTCCCCCTAAAACACCCAATATTTCATAAATAAATTTAAAAACTTATTTTTTAAGCATGCTTAGTCATCAATTCATCCAAAACAACCCATTTTATTGGTAATATGCCGGAAAAAAAGCGCAAATTGCAGATTAACAACCGCAAAAGTCCGTTTGGTCTGCGAGGCGCAACAGTTTTATTATCGATCTTTCCTTCATTCCCTCCTCCCTTCTCAAAAAATGATAATGTAAAGCACGGTATTGATAGAAAATTAAATGCTCTTTCACGTGGTATAAAATTTTTGTTGACAACGTGAATAGTTTTCATTTTGTAGAGGGTAGAAGCGCGCGTTTTCCTTATTTTTGTTTAAAGACAAAAAAAATCGATGTTTTTCAGCGCTTTCTAGCGGCAAAACCACTCTTCAGAAAATCAAAGTTGAATAGTGCATTTTGTAGTAAATTTTGTTTACTTCAACTTTGGGAGTGAAATTATCTTCGAGAAATTTATAGTTTTTGAAATATAAGCGAAGAATCGAAAAAAGAGCAAAATATTGTAAATTTTTTGCGATTTTTGATGGATGGACCCCCACGTGGGAGCAAACTTCATATTCGTAATCAGCGCCCTCGAAAACATATAAAACTGTCGAAAAAGAGACTTCTTTATGAAAATTTTTGAAAAAAAACTACCGTTTTCTTGTACACCTGCTGTTTTTGTTTTTACAGTTCATCGTTATCAAAGGCATTTATGGACTAATGTAATTACTACTCAATTTTTAAGGATTTTAAACCACTTCCATGTTATCTAACCCTCCTCTATATTATGATGACTCTTTAAAGTTAAACTCTTAATTTTAACAATTAAATTTTATTTCACTGCTTTAGATAATAGTTCGTAAATTTCTTGCTAACAGAAGAAGAAATGCTTACTGCTTTGTAAAAGCAGTAAAAGAACCCGTTTTTAAAGTATGATCTCGATGTTTGTACTTCTGTTATGTTGCATCTCATACTGTGCTCCCTCCTTTCCCGTGTATAAAGATAAAGGGCCGTATTCAGAAACTTTACCACGAGACGGGAACGATACGTAAACGTTGAAAAATCCACGGCCACTCGGAAGTGGCCGTTTCGAGAGCTCGAGCTATTATCGTGTGCTCATGCTGCCATCTGTTGAAGAACGTCACAAGTAATTAAACACTGATAACACAAATTTCATACGTGAACGTAGTTACTGTTACGGTGAATGTCCGAAATTGGAGAATGTCAACAATCACCAAATTTCGGTCTTTCACCGTAACATTACTATGAAAAAACTAGCTGCGGAATTTCAATAGGAAAGGAGTTAATGTTTATTAATTTTAAAAATTGGCTTTTCTGAGTTCCCAAACACATTCAAAATCCATTGTGTCATCTGCTTTATCATTGAACGAAAACATCGTGGATAGATGGAAATATCGGAGACAGTAATTTCACAAATCAGTTACGGGTCTTGGATTGGGGGCCCGGAATGTGTCACTGCTGGTTTGCTTGTAATTTATTGTTGTAATTTTGAATTGCTTCATGTGCTTTTCTATTTATTTATTAATTTTTATTCATGCTGTTCATTTGATGAACTTTTTTGATTCGCTGCACTTTTCGCCTTGCACTTGGCGCTTTTCTACTGTAATTCCTCAGCTAATTTTTCACAGTAAGTGTTTTATGTCATCTTTTCTACTAATCCCTGTTAAATTTTCATCCATTTCTGTGAGTTTTATCCTGAGAACGTTTCCTTGTAAGAAGTTCTAAAATCATGTTGTATAGGCGAAATTTGATAATCGATGTACAAAACAACCAAGTGCATTGCTAATAATTCGGAAATGAAAACCTGTAGCTTTACATTTTGTGGGACAATAAAAATAATAAATAAATCATTATTGCAGACCCACCTCATAGAATAGAACCAGAAGTTGACGAATGACCACGCTATTAATGATTCACTTGCAAACTTTGCATTTCAGAAGTACTACTACTAAGAAGCTAAAAAAAAATGTATATATCTGCCGAACATCGTATAGGGCCGCTGGGAAAACGACTAAGCATGGGCTCTAATCATGTCTACGAGGATGGTGAAGGAAATTTACTCCATAAATCCTGCAATAGGCATAATCCTGCCACCCCATAATATCTGCATTGGGGAAATAAAACTCCAGAGAGTCAGAGAGGAGACGGGACGCACAAGTGATAGAAAATAGCATCTCATAAGATGAGAGATAAAATTTGGATTTTAACGCATGACCATTTCAAGACTGTCGTGAATATCAGCAGTGGCATATTTAGAAATGTTTTCATGAAGGCCCCAAATATGCTCTAGAACAGCGGTTCTTAAACTTCCGATCGCCGCGGCCCCCTATGTACCAGCCTGATATCTGGCCCCCTCCCAAGATTTTGAACACCGAGAGCTGTAACCAGACTTTTGCTTTTGTGTGGGGTTTGACTCAACGTTTTTCCTAAGGAACCCCCGAGTATATTAATACACAAGTTTTAAATTACTTGAAAGTAGTATTTAAATTAATGTTCCACACTATAGTACAATTACTCCAAATAATAAAGGGGGGTCTGTGGGTGTACCCCAGAAAAATTTTGAAAATTTGCCTCAAAAAGTAGTGTTTATCCCATTGTGAAATGTTTTTGGTTGAAGAGAACAACTCCTTGTGAATAACCACAGAATTTTGAAGAAAAATATAAATAGAAGTTAACATTTTGAGGGGGGCTGGGGGGTCCTCCCCAGAAATTTTTTTTGAAATTTGCCCCTTTAAGCTAGTGTATCTCATTTTAAAATTCATTTGGGACACTCAAAGGTAACTTGCGGACCCCCAGGGGTCCGCGGACCACAGTTTAAGAACCGCTGCTCTAGAAAGTCAGTTTACACGTCTAAGTCAGGCCCGTAGTTATATTTTTGTTCCTGTGAAGGATGAGCACACTAAATTTCCCTTAAGCCTTTCCATACGTTAATATTTGGCAACAATGTTTTTTTTGGCAGAATTGTTTTTGGATTAGTTAAAAAACGTGTGTACTACAGATTTCCATGCACAAAAGGGGTCCTCCCACAAAAATTCCTCTTGGAAATATGACTAATAAAAACTATTTCGTTCAAAGCACTTACTTTCTGTTCGGAGCATTTGATGACGCGAGTAGTACTCCGTTGGAACGGTTCTGCAAGAGTCATCTTCCGTACTGTCTCCCGAGCCTCTTCTCCTTGTTTGATGGCGAAATCTTGGCCACCAGACATCTTCTAAGCTATAATTCCAGCCTGTAAAAATATAGTATATTATCGTCTTGCAGGAGAAAGGCACTAACTCATTTGGGCTCAGCTACTGTATGAGGTTACTACAAATTTGGCGATATCCCATCGCTTTCTGTTACGCCATGCAATTTCATCGACAGTGACCACTTTTCAGCTAGGAAAGTTCTTAGGAATACGCTCGTTCTTTGGCGTCATTCTACCACTTTCAAACGATTCTCCAGAACGCAACTGGAAAGGAAACGGTTCGAAATTTCGACAAAAAGAAAATTCTTATACCCGTTTGAACCAATCTTGAAAAAGCTGTTACTTAATTGTATAATTTTTGCTTATATACCAAACTATTATGAACTTGCTTTTCTCTGGCGGGTTTGCCGTACTAATGCGTTATCGTCTTGGCGAGATCCGTACCGTTCTCGAAATTTTAACCATCAATGAGTCGTTATAATTAATTTTTTATTTGTTGAATCATTTATATTATTTGAGGGGTAAAAAGCTTTCCAGTACACTAGTCCTCGTATGAACCATGGGGTTTATTTCTCGATGTTTAAAGATTTTCATTAAAAATCTGTTACAAAAATTTTAGTTTTTATTTTTTCGGTTGGCTGTTTTTGGTATTCTTAACTAAAAAATGCTTTTTCCTTTAAAAATATTAACTATCTCTATTTTTATCAGACAGTTATAACTTACTTTTCTTAATCAATAAGCGTCATAATATTATGACGCTTAGTTATGAAAAGAAAAAAAATACCATTATATTATTACAACCTTTTAAAAATATCTAAATAACAATGAATACTTTATTACTTTTTTGCAAAATAATGTGCTTATTTGGATTTTTAAATAAAAAGTTTAATGAGAGATTACTTTAATATATGTTTTAACTAACTTTGATTTGGTGAAGGAATCGAAAATCTTTTTTTTGTAATTCATTGTTGTTGTAACTGATTCATACTTTAATTTTAAAAGCATGGAGTTTTACAATGGATGCATGGTATGATATTTATCTTTTCTGCGCTTTTTTTTCAATTATAAAGTAAGCGTATAAACCACGCATGCTGTGATTGGACTGACTGTTTACAAAAAATTATGTTTTGTTTATGAGCGTCATAGTTACACAGAGAAACAAAAACTTCATTGCTTTGTATGCTACGCCTTAATCTTGATTATTTTCAAATTAATGTTAAAATATTTTAGATGCAACAAAAACCTGTTAAATAAGAATATTTAGAAGTTTTAACAATCATGCCAGTAATTAATTGTTTAAGTTTTGCATGCAATTAAAGGACTGCATACATGGGGTGATCACACCTTAGAACACATATCTAGACTCACCTAGTCAAATCTTTAAAAATATATTCTGTTATCAATGATAAATACAAATTATTTACTCTGCAATTTCTAGTCTAACAATAATAAACTCGATTGTCCAATGTAGTACCCCCCAAAGTATTCATATACCACAAGCAGCTGTGTCAGTACAAGATAAACTACATCTAATTAGAAGATGTGAAAACAGTTCAGTATATTATTCTACTTACGCAGATAAGATCTAGGTATCTCTTCTGGTCTAAACAAAACAAGCGTATGGTTGCTGGACGCTTGCATTGTCTGCCCGAATTGATGATGGATGCCCCATTTTAAGAACCTCCCCGTCCCGTTTCGACATTCTCTATGTTTTGTACGAGTACGAAAGTATACCCCAAATGTCACGCGGCTCCAACGTCATATGGAAACACTACCTTCATAAATGGACATTCTCATGACTTACCCGGGTCTTCTTTCGTCATGGTATCAGGTACGTCTTCTCGGATGTCGGACGGTCCATGCTTCTGGACGTCCACGTGTAAATCGATGGGTCGAGCAGTGTAGCTCAGTTGCCTAGCAACCCATGACGCCACTCGTTGTTGGTCCATTTTCGAGGAACTCTGGGCCGTCCACCGGGGATGAGCGGTCATTTCAGACTTCCCACGTGTTCTAAAAACAGACACAAGGGCTTGTTTATATTTACTGTTTGGGAATTGGTAGGTTTCATTTTGTGCTGCAGCTTGATATAGAATGGGGGATGATTAAAATATTAAATGGTATATGGTGGGTGTGTTTTTTTACTCCAATATGATCTTCCTTGATTTGGATTTTCAAGAGTAACTTTATTTGTGTGAGATTGAAGAAACATAAATAAAGTAAAGATTTTTTTGGGAATTATAAAGGTATTATCCCACCGACCATCAGTTTCATCGCCACAGTTAAAATGACTTTGCTATGCATTTCCATTTTCAGTGGCACGGTCGAAGGGATAATACGGAAGTACCGTTATAAATTAACGGAAACATATTAAGGAGCCCACAAATGAAAAAAAAACTTTACATAGGGTTAAATGTATTAAATACTTATACAGGGTGTTTCATAAGTCCGTTTCACAGTTTTTTATTTAGAACCAACGTGCCCTGGGTCACGGAAGTAAGATCTATCCCTAGGTAAGTGACCCTGGATAATCTGTTTAGATGACCTACAGCGCCCCTAGCGGCGATATAGGAAAGATAAAAAAATTAATTTAAACTATAGGAGATGTTATAAAATATAAACCTTAGTTAGAGTATTGTTGCCAAATTTATAAAGATAAAAGTTTCATGAAAATAACTTGATTATTCGCGGAGATATTAGCATGTGAAAATAGAACTTTTTCATACCTCAAAAAAGTTTCAAGTTTTTTTTATTAAATTTTGCCTTTATTCAACTAAAAAAACAAAAAACTACACAATAACACTGAAAAAATTGTCAGTATGCGAACTTTTTCTTTTATAAGGTCTGGAAAAGTGCTATTTTCACATGCTAATATCTCCGCGATTATTCAAGTTATTTTCATGAAACTTTTTTCTGCGAGTTCTTCATAGCGTTTGCAATAATACTTACACTGAGGTTTTGCTCTATCTCCTATAGTGTTTTAATTCATTATTTAAACTTTTTTATTTTGCCGCTAGGGGCGCTGTAAGTCATCTCAATGGATTTTCCAGGGTCTCTTACCTAGGGGTAAAACTTACTTCCGTGAACCTTAGGACACGTTATTTCCAAATAAAAGACGCGAAACGGACTCTTGAAACACCCTGTATAAAATAGCACTTATCAATTAATTTTTTTGCTTCATATAAATAATTTTAAAATATGGACTGTTTGTTTGAGATACTCTTAAGATAAGAATGAAAAATTTGCAACACCTTCAAAATAGGATTAGGCAGCAAAAACTTTTCTCCATTCTTCGAATTAAGATACAATAATTCCCTCTATTTTTATATTAAAACAAAAACTTGTATTGATATTTCTCTTTGTTCTTTTTAAAACACACACATTCATCACATAGAAAACTGCATTAGCTGTTACCTGTAAAACTGTTTTTTCCTTGATAGTACACACAATGCAATGAAACCACAACTAACTTACTCTAAACGTATTGTAGATGTATTGTAGTTTATACAGGGTGTCCCATAAATGTTGGGTCACACTTCTAGGGTGGATAGTAGACACCTAGACGAGTCAGAATCACAAAGGATTCGGGGGTCCCAGACCAAATCCCAGGGAGTTAAAAATGGAGCGATACCCCAAAAAAATTGTTGAAAAATTCAATTTGTAGAAGAACTACTATTGGTAAAAATTTAATTATGGTCTCAAAAATTATGTTTTAATATGATCTTTAAAATTATCTTAAAAGTTTTCAGTTCAAAAATTTTTTTATTACAAAAAAGTTTAAAAACCACAAAAAATTGTGAAAACTCTGCCAAAACTTTATTTTGTATTTCGAAATCATTTACTTTGATTTAATAATCTGAAAGATCATAGTCGAAAACCCTTAAGTCCAAAGTGTCACGTAAAAACCACCAATAATAAATGCTTGAGAGCCTGTTAAAGCATGGTTTATGTCCGTTTTTTGCGCCCGCAAAGTGCCGTTTTGGAAACGGCTATAGGAAACCACTTTGCGCAAGCAAAAAACGAACTTTAACAGGATCTCAAGCGTTTAATATTGATGGTTTTTACGTGAAACTTTGGACTTCAGGGTTTACAGCTATGATCTTTCAGATTATCAAATCAAAAGAAAGGATTTCGAAATACAAAATGAGGTTTTGGCAGAATTTTCACATTTTTTTTGTGGTTTTTTAACTTTTTTCATATTAAAACAAATTTTAAAGTGAAGACTTTTGAGTTAATTTCAAAGATCATATTAAACCCTAATTTTTGAGACCATGATTAAATTTTTACCAATAGTAGTTCTTCTTCAAATTGAATTTTTCAATAATTTTTTTGGGGTGTCGCTCCATTTTTAACTCCCTGGGATTTGGTCTGGGACCCCCAAATCCTATGTGATTCTGATTCGTCTAGGTGTCTACTACCCCCCCTAGAGGTGTGACCCAACATTTATGGGACACCCTGTATAATATTAGGTCATCCCGAAAGTTTTGTCGCTCTTGGGAGCTTCTGTGTTGTGTGTGTTTATGAGATATTTTTGATACTTTTCCATTATGTGATACCAATATAAACTGTAACTTTATCTACAGTCAACTTGGCATCTTGGCTTGATTTTTGGAACTGATCGACAACTGGGCTTTCCTTAAATCTATGATAACGTGTTACTTCATTTCTTTTCTGCTCAAAACTTTGCATTTTTCCTAAAATTAATATTTTAAAATTAAAATTAGCTACTGGCTACTTCCATAAAACAATTAAAGTTTTAAGTATTTTTAACAAGTGTAGAAAATTAAACTTGGATTTAAATTTTTTTGAGGCATCCGGAGAGTTTGATTACAATCATCCATATTAAATTGCTGGATTGCTACCCCTAACCCTCTATTAGGAAAGATCCGGATGATAATTTGCAGGAATCTAGATCGCTGGAAATTCTACCGCCGCTCTACAAAAGTAGTATAAAATGAGTTTCAATTTGCGCAATAAATAAGATCTTCCGTACAATCTTAATATGACTTAAAATTAAAGTTAAATTCCTTTGAATTTTAATTTTGAAAGTTTTCAATTAATGGCAACTTGAAGTAAGCAAAATATTATCAATCGTAGAAACTACGTAAGCCTAAAAAGTGGTTTCGCCAGACCCTTCCGATTCTAAATAAGTTTGTGCGCATGCCCTAAGTAGGAATTTAGCAACACATATTTGGCGAAGGAATCGCTACTTGGCGAAGCTCTTATCCAAGTTTTAAATTATGCAGTATATTTTTGGTTTGAATCGTAGGTATTCTAAATATATTTTCCATTTCTAAATATAATAGTGTCCGTATGTTTCATGTTTTACGTAGGATTTAAATAACACTCTTTCAAAGCTCTTTTGCAGGAAAATTCAATAAAATAAGCACTGAAATAGAAAATAAATTCTTTAATTAAATTAAGTAATATTATAAACTAAATAACTAAAAATAAAAACACCAAGCTATCAAAATTTGATTTATTCAAATCATAACTACATAACTTTTCTCAAAATCTATAAAAAATCTAATAAAAATTATTATAACATGAATTTAAATTAAACTATAAAAATCTAATGAAAATTAAAGCTCGAAAGGTGAGCAAACAAAAAAGGAAACAAAATTTGCCAAATTGGCTTTAGATATAAGTAGAAGTACTTTACTGGTTTACCGTAATGGGAAAAGTACCAAAAAGTACATACAATGTATACAGACTGTCCCTGAAACGACAAAACTTTCGACATGACCTAATATTTTTTAAAAGAGGTATACATTGAATTCCACATAGATAAACTGCTTTGTATTCTTCTAAATTGCTATTCTTAGAACTTTGACACTAATATTATTCAGTTCTCATTCTCAACTTGGATTGGATTTGGTCACATATAGTCTCCGACTTGTGTGCTTCAGAGGACAAATTTCGGTATAAGGAACTTGCATGATTTTTTTTTATTTTTTTAATCTATTTATTCTTCACGCAAAAATAAGCCACTACACAAAATTTGAGGCCGATTGAGAAATTTTTCGATTGCAAAAAAAATGATCAAAAATCGTGTTTTTCGAAGCGCCCGAAAACGCTTAACAGCATGTACCGTGACGTCACTAATGTTTACCTCGGATTGTCATGTTTGCCGTGGATTTCTGACCGCCACCAGAAGTGTCTAGAAGGTAAATATTTATTAAAACACTCATACCGGACACTTCTGAAAAAAGAAATCATCAACTAAAACATAGAAATTCAATTTTGATTGCAATTTGGCTCGATGGATTCTACGTCACTGTGCATGCAAACACACTTCGCGTTTTCAGTCACGTGTTTTTTTCTCGACTTTTAAATTAAAATATTTAAGTACTTGTACACTTTTTTGAAAATTTGACAAAATATTTCATTTTTCTATACAAAAAACCATACGAAACACTTGAAACTTTATGAAAATCTGACACATGCAAGTTCCTTATTACTTGCCGATTTTTGTTGTCTCGTTACTTTTCCTCGTAAATACTAAGTAGGGTAGGTGGGGGCAAAGCCACGCAATTTTCAGTATTTTTAACATTGTCGTCGAAAGGGGGTAGATAATCCCGAAATTTTAATTGGAGATGTTAGATTGAGATCCTACCTACAAAACCAATCCAAGTTTAAACTCTTATCGATGGTATTTTAGGAGAAATTTACAATTTAGTAGAAAAAAATTCGCGGGGCTTTGCCTCGCAAAATGGGGCAAAGACACGCACTTGCAAATCTTGGTTCCCAAGTGAAATAAACATGGATAAACATAATTTTTCATTATAAAAACACTAAAAATAATGCTCTTAATGTTGTTTTAATATTTCTAAGCAAACCAACAATATTAAATATAAATATGATAAGTTTTAATGAAAATTGTCAATCTGTTGTTGCAATTCATTTCAGATTGACCAAATATCTTTCAAAAGGGAGAAAGGATGGTTTTAGGTAGAGGGTTGGCATCTCAGACACCTTTATTAACCTCTTTAGTGATCAAGTAGTCCCATTTTCCTTTTGGGAGGAATTCCTGAGTTTTTTAAGCTGCGTACATTTGCCCCAAAACACCTGCGTGGATTTGCCCCATTTTACATTATTTTGAAAAACAAGCCTTATTTTTAGAGACATGTTGAGGCAATTCTTTCAAAATGAAACTGAAGTTGAATTGCTATCTTATCATTGGGCTATTTGTTTGTATTTCCCCTCAAGCCCTATTTTACGTAATTTTTAAGTAAAAGATCAGAAAAATTACATCAAAATGATGAAAAACAAACTTTTGGCATTTTTTAAACTCATGAGTGACTTAGGGGTACGAATTTTCACAGAACAATAGGTCACAATAAGACAAACCAACCACCTGGTTTTCAACTTTTGAATCGATCATTAACAATTAAAAATCGCGGTGCGTGCTTTTGCCTCGTGCGGGTTTTTACCCCCACCTACCCTACGTGATGAAAATCAAGCAACTCCACATTTCTCCGTTCATTTCTAGCGTTAAGCGTTTAAAATATTTTTCAATATGTTATTTTTTTATGGAATACCAACAAATGACTTGCATTGAGGTCACTTGGTATCTGGATAATTTCGTTACTGCTGTGTCATTTTTATTGTCGCATGTTAAGGACGGTCCTTAAGGAAAAAACTTAACAGAGTTTATATGAATAGGTTAAACATGATAATGACATTGAACGTTTATTTCTAACCCCCCATAACCGTTTGTCCACAATAACCCATTTTTTTATTGCTTTTGACAACTTTCGTCCGTGATCTAGCTCCTCAGAATTGCTTCACTACCTACCCAAACTAGGGTGATTCTGAATTGTATAGAGTAGCCAGCAACCCCTATCATTTCCCCCCATTCGTTTTGAATCACTATGTATTTAAAATATTGCTGTTTTATATTCCATAGGTATAATAAAATGAACGATCTATTTTTACGAACTAACAAACTATTTTTTTTCTGTTTATCTCATAAACTCCAATGAAATAGACTTTGAACAAAACCAAATATAATTTTTATTGTTTCTGTAATAAAAAGCAGGATGATTTGATATAGATAGCACTATGAAAAAATTTTAAAATTAGAAGTTAGCATGCAGCTTCAAAATCGCATATACTATATTCATTTTAATTAAAAACCTTCTATTTCTTTAAAACAAAACAATCAAAATCATCATCAATTTATAATATGAATTTTGAAACTTTTCGTTTTGTTTTCAAGTTTAAAATTTGTTTTAAAATACCAATAGACATCACCTAATAATTTCAAAGAAAATGTTTCGTACATGAGATCATCAATTTTCAGTGAGGTTAAATCAACCCAAATGGAGAATATGATCGATCATATGAAACGCATGCGTAATATTGTGATGAGTAAAACTAGAACATTTGAACTCCATTGTAATTCGAAACCAATAAAATACTTTAATAACTTTCAGAGGAACAGCTGGGTGCCCATCCAATGAACGATTGGTTTTACCATCTCTACGCGATCACATTTCAAACCAACTAAAAATACATAAAATTTTGGTGAACTCTTTGACTAGTTGTACCACTTGCCCATGGTTTGTAAAAAGCTATCTATGTCATCAATAGCATAGCAAACAAATCACAAGATCGCCATTTTTGACTGAATCGTAAATCTCAAATTAATTACACATATCTGCATCAATAAACCATAATTTTTTAGGGGACTTTTCACAGACTAGAACTTCTCTTTCAAAAATTGTTGCATTGAACTCATGAAAACCTTCTGATCTTTGAGATAGTTTTCCTTGTAGATTTAATATAAAAGACGTTTTTCCACACATAGGACTACCAAGAAACGCGACATTGCGAGCGGTGGAGGGTGAGGCGATTCGTTCTTTACAATTCACTTTGGAATCAAATTCAATAGAAGGCAAAATAAACTCCAGCTTTGAATGATAGGGTGGGTTGAGGTAAAATGGGTAATTTTTTAGGTACTTTCGTATTCTAAGTTTTATTTCATCAAAACTATTACTTTTTAATGATTTCTTTCAATTGGATCTTTACATCGTTACCACCACGCCAGAAACACGAATCTGCATTCGAAAATTGGCTCCAACCTAGAGATAGTTGTCAGTCGCCAAGTGAGCAGTAATCAGTCCAAAGTGAGCAGCAATCGGCAACCCAATTGACATGGTTGGCGGCCAATTACATCTTGATGCCACCGCGCTTATGATAAGAGTTGCGCGTTTACGATATCAAAAAAAAAATCGAAATCATAAAATACTTGTGGTTCAATCCAGAGATTGTCTCATTTACTCATCTTCAATTTGATTGGTGTAAAGAATCACGTCGGCTTTCCAAGAAGAGTTTAATATTTGGTTTGAAGGGTTTGGTTTCGAATCCTTTAGGGAATGATCGCGCTTCAAGTATATTTCTATGAATTTTCAACTTTGTATTTTGTTTGCATTAAGTGAAGGATCGAAAATTTAAGAGTAAGGCGGTATTAACTTTAAAGACCACGTGAGGAAAGCAGCCTATAAAAGAACGAATGAGTAAATGAAACGATTCATTTTGAATCGCCTGCCAATTGAGCAAGCTGAATTGACGAACCTAGCTCCAAATCGCTTTTTGTCTCATGTTGTTGGAATCGAGAAATTAACTCTATTCATGGACTAGTCGAAAATACATCAGAAACACCGGCAAGAAGAAAACACACCAAAAGGTAAAATTTTTTTGGCGGGAAAGCAGTGTAGCCAAACAGCGCCAACCCAACCAGCTTCTAGGCTTTCGCCTGCATTTCAAAAAAGATTCGTGTTTCTGGCGTGGTGGTAGCGACATTACAACCCTTTAGAAAAAACAGGGGTTCTCAAACTTTTCATGTCGCGGAGCCCTTTTCAAGAGACAAATTCTTCGCGGAGCCCTTTTCCGAAATAAATTTTTCAAGGTATGAAAGCAAATTACATAAAACCCATTGCTTCTAGAAATAAAAACATAATAGAAAAACATTTCGGGAGGGGTCCAAAATTATTCCTCAGCCCCTCTCATGCATATTTAACAGTTTAATGTAGCTTTTAAAAACATTTTTAGGTATAATTTGCATCTAAGATAATTTATTTGTAAGAAAAATTGTGACGAATTTAGATCCAAGTACAATAGAAGGGTCTGGGGGTCCTTCCTCCCCAGAAGATTTTGTGAAATGTGATCCTTAAAAACAGTTTTTTAACTCGTTTTAGGTACATCATTGTCCAAATTTTGGACATTCATTTGGGGGTCCTCCCCCAAAAGAATTTCGGAAATTTGACCCTAAATAACATGGTTTTGACTTGTTTTTTTATACGTAGTCCGATTTTCCGGGGGAGAGGTAGGGCCCCTCGCCCCTTTGATATGCACCCAGGGATATAGGGAATATTTTGTTTACCAATTATATTTTATCATTGGATACAATGTAAATCTTTATTTTAAATTTCTGAATATTAAAGCTATCACTTTTTAATCATGCCGGAGATGCATGAACAAAGGATTCCCCCCCATACAGAAATCTATACATCTGTAAATTTTGTTACCCAAAAGTTACTTCTTTTGAAATCAAGAGCTGTTTTGGGGGCTGTTAGACCATACGTCAGAGGTACATATAGAAAATTTATTTACACATGGGCCCGAAATCACTCCTTATCCCGTCCCATGCCATAGGATCAATGTTAGCTTTTTATACATCTTTTGGCAGAATTTGCATCTTAAAGAACTTAATATAAGAAACGTTTTGTGTAATTAAGTTCCAAATGCTATAAAGGGGGGGGTTGGAAATTCGACTCTACTAAACACAGGTTTTCCCTTGGTTTTGGCACATCTGCTTCGAATTTTGGACATACATTTTTAAGTAGGATTATGATTTTGCTGAACTTTATAAAAAAGGTGCTGAGTAATCAATTTGAGAGGTGGGGAATGGAGTTCCTTGGTGTGATACTACTCGGCGCGGCCGTTTCAGCGGCAGAAATAAAATGAAAGTAAATAGAACTCTCACAATTCTTCTAAAAATTAGAAGAAAAATTTGGTGCCGAAACGGGCCGGCGCCCAATCGGCCAGCGCCAAACCGTCCGATCCTGGGGGTTCCTCCCCCAGAAAATTTTGGAAATTTGACCATAAAAACAGGGTTTTAACTTGTTTTGGTAAACCAAAAAAGACTTGAAAAGGGCAAAAACCAGCAGACCTTACCAACACCTTACAGAAAGTTATTTTGTTATTTTTTTCATTTCAGAGAAAAGCAAATTAGAAATTATCAAAAAATGTATTTATTTCAAATTTCTTCGCGGAGCCCCTGGAAATGCTTAGCGGAGCCCTAAGGGCTCCGCGGAGCACAGTTTGAGAACCGCTGCTTTAGAACATTTTCATCTAATTTTATCAAATATTTTTTAGTTATAAATTGGTTAAACTTAGCATCAAAAGTAGTGACCTATTTTACCCCAACGTGGGGTAAAATGGGTCTCATTGCAAAAAGGTGTCAAAATATTTATTACTAAATATACATGAAAATAAAAAAGGCAATCGGCTAAGCCGTTTTTATCTGAAAAAATTTGTTTGAGGTTGTACTTTAGTGAAATTGTAAAAGTCCTAAGTTGATGAACATTGTTCAAAAGTTAAAGCAATTAAAATACTTCATTTGGAGAAAAAATAAACTTGTTTACAGTTCAATGTATATTTGAAGGAAATAAGTTAAAAACATTGTTTTTACTTAATACAAAAGGCCTCCTAACTATGACCCATTTTACCCCAAGTACAAAATATAGTTATAAAAGATTAAATATTTTATATTTTTCTAAGCTGATTGGCTTGAAATGTCTCTCAGACTTTCTTTTATGAAAAACTATCGCAAAAGTCTTCTGTAATTTATTACATTATAGGGGAGAGTGTTGTACCTATGGACAAAAATCACGTTTGGATTTTTCTAAGACAGGTAAAATCACATTTTGACCATTTAAAGTGCCCAACCTATAGTCCTAACCTTTGTGAGTAGAGAGATATTTTTTATTAGTCAAAATCTTGAAAATTGGATTTTTAATCATTTATAATAACTTGGAAAAATTTGTGTCCAAAGGTACAACAACCTGTTGTACCTATGGACAGACCCAGTTGTACCTGTGGACACCCTTAAAAAGGGAAGTTTTACTTGAAAAAAGCTAAGAATGAACATTTTTATTGATGAATTACCTTTTAATAACCTATTTCAAGCCTTTTTAAAATTGAAAATAGATTTATTAAAGTAATGTAGTTTTAGATCGTAAATGATCATTAAAACGAAGTTGAATTATAAAAGTCTTGATTTTTTACCAAAAACACAAAAATCACATACTATTTTCAGATCAGAATTCATCAATAATGCTGATTGATCTGACAACTTCACTGATCCAAAAAAACCCAATTCGATCGACACTTAGTTGTGCAAGCATTTGGTGGTAATAACAATAATAATTTGGTGGTAAATCTTCTTCGGGGGAAATTTTAAGTTTTTTTTAATCATCATACTTAAATGCGATAGGGTGCTTAGGGTTTTACACCATATTTTAAATTAAATTCCAAGTAGAATCATAAATTTAAAAAGTAGTTTAGATCACAAAATATTTGATTTTTCATCTTAAACTCACTTGAAAATAATCCCTGACAAATAGATTGCCATTTAGAATTAATTTAACATTTATTAAAATGTATTCAGTTAAATGAAACCTGATTCTAAAACGCCGATTAGCTACAGACACCCACAAGAACGTGTCCGTAGGTACAACACTTATGGTGTCCGAAGGTACAGCATCAGGTGTTTTTGCATTCAAAGTTCTATAAAAGATAAAAGAATTGAGATCTGACGATTTCTAATATCAAAACTAAAAAGTCAAAATCTCGGGGATTCCCCCCATATATCCCATTTTATCATATCATAATCATAGAGGAAGAAAAAATTAATGTAGTGATGCACTAAAAAAACTTTGAGCACCTAAAAACAGTATTTTTACTATAGAAAATTTAAATAATATTTTAAACAGCTGATTTCACGTTAGCAACTAGATAGCATCTGTTTACATTCAAAATCGACCACAAGTTCAAATTTACATTTTTTCCCGAATTTTAAAATGAGGTGGCTGAAGGTACAACCGTCCGTAGGTACAACACTCTCACCTATAGTTATTTCGAAGTTGATAAACCCTGTTTTTTTCAATGACATCATTTACGGTTCAAATTAAATATTTTTTCAGTCCTCAAATTCATAAATCTTAATTTTTGACGGTCGAAAAAGGTTGCCAACATGTTAAAGAATATAATTTAAAAAAATAGTGAAAAAAGTTTCAATTTAAATTTGATTTATATCGAGTTAATTAAAACTGACCCATTTTACCCCAAGACCCACTTTACCCCAACCAACCCTACCATTCCCCCAAAAGCTGGCGTATAGTCGATGGCCAAGTGTAATATTGCTGTTGGTGATCACAAAGCCACCTATTTATTTCTTGAAAATCATTTACAGAACATAAAGGTAATTTACTTCTCATGCTATTAGAGAGATGATAATATTGTTTTAAAAATTCACATGGCATTTTAAAAGCAGTTTTTATTTTCTCTTTCGGCAATGAAAATATTTTTTGCTGAATATTTGTGCTCCAAGGTGATAACTAAAGTTGTAAATTAAGAGGGAACTCAAGAAACAATTCTTGAGCACGATGAGGAAGTGTATTAAACCATGAGCGTACAAAATGTGGCCAATTTTTTTTAATTCAATTTCCCCTTTTTGAACACTTAAAACATTAGTAATTTTTGCAGTGATAGGAAAAATCTTTTTAAAACACTTTCGCGGTAGTATTATCCTGAGAAATCTTCACTACTTGTAGATAACTTGGTTGTTGACTCAATGACAAGCTCCACTTCAGCAGGTAAAGGGACAGGTTCTGGTTTAGGAGGTGCTTGAGCAGGTTCAAGTATAGGAGACGATTGAGTAGATTCAAGTATAGGAGGCAACTGAGCAGGTTCAAGTATAGGAGGTGATTGAGCATGTTCAGATCTAGGAGGCAAACTGACAAGTTCAACATTAGCAGCGGAAGGGACTGGTTCTGGTCTAGAAGGCGATTGAGAAGTTCCTGGTCTAGAAAATGAACGGGCATATTTCTGACTGTGATGCGAGAGAGTTGGTTCCAAATTAGCTGATGAACGGGATAAATCACAGGCTGTTCCGACGAGCAGGCGACGAGCATATTCCGATCTAGAAGGCGAATGGGCATCAAGTCCCAAAATAGGGTGCGAACGGGAAAGTTCTTGATCTGAAAGAACAATATCCCATCTACGAGGCGAATGGACAGGATTCAAAATAGGATGCGCGCGGGAAAGTTTCTGAATATCCACAAGAGAAGGTTTTCGACTAGACGTACAGGCAGGTTTTCGACTAGGTGGTGGAAGCAAAGGTTCTAGACTAGGAGGCGGAAGCGAAGGTTTCGGAAAAATTTGTGAAAAGGCAGGGATCAAGACAAGGTGGGAAGGGTTAAGTTTTTGAAGAAGATGCGAACCGGCTGGTTCCGGTCTAGAACCCCAACTGGCACCGGCAGATGCTAGATTAGAAGAGGAAAGGGACGGTTCAGAACTTGCAGACCGAGGAGCAGGTTTTTGACTATAACTTATTCGACGGGCAAATTTCCTATTTGGAGGCAGGAGGGCTGGTTCCGGTCTAGAACCCGAACTGGCAGGTTCTAGATTAGAAGAGGAAAGGGACGTTTCAGAACTTGAAGACCGAGGAGGACTTCGACGACGATACCGACGAGGACTTCGACGGGCAAATTTCCTATTTGGAGGCAGGAGGGCTGGTTCACTACAAGAACCTGAACGGGGAGTTTCTCGACTTTCACTTGAAGAGAAAAACGAATAGATATTCTCATTACTTAAAGTTGAATAAGAAGTGCCGCAAATTTTTGCCCATTTCATAGAGTCAGGAGGAGATTCTTGCGTTGAACCGGAATAGGCAGACGCCTCTGCTGCACGGGAATAGGCAGACGCCTCTGCTGCACGGGAATAGACAGACGCCTCTGCTGCACGGGAATAGACAGACGCCTCTGCTGCACGGGAATAGGCAGGCGCCTCTGCTGCACCGGAATAGGCAGACGCCTCTGCTGCACCGGAATAGGCAGACGCCTCTGCTGCACCGGAATAGGCAGACGCCTCTGCTGCACCGGAATAGGCAGACGCCTCTGCTGCACCGGAATAGGCAGACGCCTCTGCTGCACCGAAATAGGCAGACGCCTCTGCTGCACCGGAATAGGCAGACGCCTCTGCTGCACCGGAATAGGGAGATGCCAATTTTTTACCCGAACGGAGAAATGCTAGTCTTGCCACTGAATAGGCTGATGCTGCATCCGAAAACGGAGATCCCGGTGTCTCACAAGAAAAGGGAGACCCCGGTGTTGCATTTGAAAAAGGAGTTGTTGGATTTGAAAGCGAGTATCGATTTTCTTGGCTTGCAGACGCCTCTGCTTTCTCCTGACTTGTAGAAGCACGATGAGTTTCCAGACGTGCAGATGCATGGGGATTTTGTAGTCTAGCAGCAGAAGCGGGTTCACTACGAGAACGTGAATGGGGAGTTTCTCGACATTCACCTGAAGGGAAAAAAGAATAGAGATCCTCATTATTTGAAGTTGCATAATAAGTGTCCCAAAGTTTTGATTCATAAAATTTTTCCCATTTCATAGAGTCAGATAGAGATTCTTGTCTTGCACCGGAATAATCCTCATTCGGATAGGGAGCTTCAAGACTTGATTTCGAAAAGAAAGCTTCCAGATTTCTAAGCAAAAAATTAGTTTGTAGGCTTTCAAACAAAAATGGTGTTGCTTGACTTGAAAAGGAGGATCTCTTTTCCTGATTTGTTGGAGCACGTGGACTTTCCTTAGGTGGATTCAAAACGCCGATTTCCAGACTTTCAGGTGGATACGCATGGGAAATATCAGTCCTGTATGTATCCGAAATTTGAGATTTTGGGATTGAAGTCTTTTGTTCTTCATTAGAATCCTCGTGTTTTTGGTCGTTGTCTTGAGATTTATTCTTGCTGGAATGACGCTTCCTTTCCGAGCCCTTTTGATCATCAGCCATGAATTCCAACTCAATTGTTGACGTTTAAATTTCTTTAAAATTGGAGCTAATATCTTTGAGCTTTGCACTGTCTTCTCTGTCTCCAGATAATTTTAAAATCTGAAGTTTCAAATGAAAACTTAATAGGGCATTTCAAGGTTTAGTTCGTTTCACTTCAGATATCAAATTAACCCATTTTTTCCTCCTAGAGGAAAGGCCAAACAAAGGGTCCAAAGAGCTTTTTTTCAAATCCCATCTTATGGTAGAGGGCAGCACTCCAAATGTTAGCTGGTATTGATGGATGGATAGGCACTACCATTTTGGTAGTCACCAGTTGTGATTGGATATGACGTGTTCATTCAATCTGTCCTTTCAGAGGGTTATATTAGGGTAGGCGCACACGTGCAACTTTTGTCTCCGTGACAATTATCAACCTTGTCACGTCGCCGTCACGTAGAAAAATTGAGTGCGCAAACGGAACGTGACATTTCCCAAATTATTGCATCAGTCGGCAGTTAGTTGTGGAAGAGAAAGCATCAAAATAATCTTTCAGCTTAATTTTAAACAATATGGCTGGAACTCAGGAACTGGAAAGCACACGTGAGGACTGTTTATATCAACAAAATCACGAAAATTTAGTTGTTCGATGACTTTTTGTCACTCGTGTGCGCAGCGCCATAGAATCTAATAGACAGAGAAACTGTTTCGTCATGGGCCTGTCTCTAGAGCTACGGACAAAATTGTCACACATGCATCACGTCGTACCGTGTGCGGTCCTTACCTTTCGCTCATAGCTAGAACGGTACTGACAAAACAGTCACAGAGACAAAAGTTGCTCGTGTTCCCCTACCCTTAGAATATCACAATCCTTTTTCTCCGCCTCTCGTAATGTGATGAAAGAGGCGTAAGTTGTGTGAGTATTGGATGTGATCCCAGCGCCACCAAATCCCCTATCTTAAGGCATACCCCATGATTTATTCGATTTCCATTATCGCCAATGGCCTTGGACTCTGTTCTGGTACTCTTGGTGTATGCTCACTGGTAATTTAAGGGGACATGGTACCTTTTTTTTGACAAAAATTCAAAAAAAAATTTCCTTTAAACTAATCTATATGCATTTGTCTATCATCCTACAAAATTTAGAAACTTTTTATTGAAAATTATCGAAGTTATGACTAATTTTATGTTTGATCGTATTCACTTCTGTATGGATATTGGAAACTTCCGCTTTTCTCGGAACCACGTTTTCGTCGTTTAAAATGCTAAGGCTTTTTATCTATTGCACAAAATATCTTGAAACTTTTTCTGGCTATTGTTGGAAGTAGGTTTAACCAAAAGTTGTATGGGTTTTTGGATATTCATGGTAGATTTTTTTTTTAAAATTACTGAATTTTGATTTTCAGCATTTTTAGGGTTTTTTGAAAGTGATGAAAGAAAAACAATATTTTTATTTACTTAAAATAGTACAAACCCTTAACCGATACAAGCTTTTATTGTTCATAGATTAAGATACTTAAATACAAAATTTTATGAGTGTAAGTCAAATATTGTAGGAGGAGTAGCATTTTAAAAACACCTCTTAAATTTTAAGTTTTTGTTAAAAAAAACTCATAAATTTTCAATTTTTTAGTATTTTCAACTTGAAAGGCATCTAATGTAAGGCAAATACATATATTACCAGCAAAAAGTATCAAATAACAATCAATATAAAGATTTTAGCCAAAAAGGTACCATGTCCCCTTAAAAAAAATAGGAGATAAAATTCTGAAAAAATAAGTGAAATCTGACTGAAATAAACACGTCCCTTTTATGAAAGTAAAACATCCTCTCCTTTTACTTTTTTAAGAATTAAAGATCCATTTAAATATATTACTATTACATAACCACCCCTATCAGCTGATACAATACATATTTCCTACAATGGGCCCTGCACCATAAAAAGTCAATGGACTATATCCGTCTGACGTCACATTTTCCCCATCATGTGACCTACTGAGCTTGCAATTGGTTACCACAGAGATAGTTTGTAGTGAGATATGAAGATAGTGAGATATGATTTGATAGTGAGTTTGTTTTTCCCGATCACGTGATTAATATTGGCGGGGCATGAACATAGTCCAATAACCAACCACCCCATTAGAGAACGGGTCTGCTGGTTGCTCAATTTTGCTGATTATGGGAGAGGTACGCGAGTGATGCTTATGATAACCTAAAAAACTAGAAAAAATTGTTTTCGTTAATAAAATAGTTTTATTTGCAAGGGTTTTCCATTCTTAATCATTCTTTAATCAAATCTGGAAAGCTGGCTTTTGAAAACAAATGGGGTTGCTCATATTCATTTCATGAAATTTAGGGCCATAATCAATCATATGTTTGGGGTTTCTGTTTTCACTCAAAATTTTTTCCGAGATACCCCCTCACGAGCAATCCCTCACAAATCAAGAGTTTTTGTATGAACGATTAGGGGCTCCATGTTAAAAAGGGAGCTCGATTTTGATCCTTTCAACCATCAACCCCGCAGGATCAAAATCGAGAATTCAACGTAAAAAACGAGATTTCAACGTAAATTCGTCGAACTTCAACCCCCACTCCTGGCTTTATTTGGGGACCAAATTACTTGAAAACTGGTTTTGGGGGGTTTTAGAGGGTGCTCTTTCAGAATCTGGAATAGTGATTGATGGTTAACGTATGAAAAACGAAAGTTAATTTTTCGTTTACCTGCCTTAGAAAAATCCAAACGCGATTTTTGTCCAAAGGTACAACACTCTCCCCTATCACTTAAATGTCGATTTTTGTTGTCTCGTTATTTTTCCTCGTAAATGCTAGTAGGTGATTAATCAAGCAACTCGCATTTCTCCGTTCTAATGTTAATCGTTTAAAATATTTTTCAACATTTAGTTTTGTTTTTTATGGAATACCAACAAATGACTTGCATTGAGGTCACTTGGTATCTGGATAATTTCGTTACTCTGTCATTTTTATCGTCACATGTTAAGACGACCCCTTAAGGAAAAAACTTAAAAGTTTTTATGAATAGGTTAAGGTGCTTGCCTACCTATGGAGGCTTTTTTAAAATAATTAAAATGTTGAACTAATTTGTGATTCATACAATTAAATGCGTCTAAAAACTATGAATAACAAAAATACTTAAATATTAATTTAAATTTTCATATTATCGAAGAATTTATGCATAAAAATCACAAAAACATCCTTTCCGCAAAACATCATTACTCAAATTTATATGAAGATATTTTTGTTTTGTAAACTTTATTATCTCTTAAAAACACATATTTTAGGAGGCCTACTATTTTTATGTCTAAATTATTTTAATATCAAAAGTTATAGCACTAAACTTGAAAAATAAAAAAAGACCCACCAAATTTCAGTAAAGTTTAGTTATACTACTTATAAAATAAAAAATATCACTGGGGAACAGCCATTTCGTTGTCTTAGAACTGTGACTTGTTTTTGAATCACTTTTGGCCCCTGAATACAAAAGTAACTGTAGTTTTTGTCTGTCACGTCCACTTTTTTGGTAAACAGCCCCACCCCTTTTTACGTTTTTCAATAACTAAATGACTTTGAATTCGATTTTCAGGGTCAAAAATCATTACTTTGGTCTTTAAATTACACCCTAGAGGACAAGAATGGTTAAAGTTTCTAAAATATGAAAATTTGTGGCCAATGGATAGGTTTAAGGGGTTATTACCCCCCTAAAAACGCAAAAAAATCGTAAATGATAGAGTTTATTTTAAGCTATTTTTTTAGACTTATTTTTTACAAAATTCCTCTTCAAAAGGTCCTAACCCATCACCAAGGACCCAAATTTAATGAAAATTGGCCGCAAGGATTTTTACAAAAAGCGGTTGAGGCATTAGCGTCCCCGAAGCACCCGCGGAAGGGTTCGGAATACTATCTTTCACTTAGAGGACGCGAACACCTCAACCGCTTTTAGTAAAAATCATTGCTGCCTATTTTCATTAAATTTGTGTCCTTTGGGAAAGGTTAAGACCTTTTAAAGAGGAATTGCATAAAAAATAAGAGTAAGAAAAGCTTAAAATAACCTCTAACCTTTATAACGTTCCTTTTTTGCATTTCAGGGTTTTTTCTCTTTATTTTTTACGCAATTCCACTTTAAAAGGTCTTAACCCTTCCCCAAGGACCCAAATTTAATGAAAATAGGCAGCAATGATTTTTACTAAAAGGTTGAGGTTCCGCGGGTGCTTCGGGAGCGCTAATGCCTCAACCGCTTTTTGTAAAAATCATTGCTGCCAATTTTCATTAAATTTGGGTCCTTGGTGATGGGTTAGGACCTTTTGAAGAGGAATTGCGTAAAAAATAAGTAAAAAATAGCTTAAAATAAACTATCATTTTTAACGATTTTTTTGCGTTTTTAGGGGGGTAATAACCCCTTAAACCTATCCATTGGCCACATATTTTCATATTTTAGAAAACTTTAACGATTCTTGTCCTCTAGGGTGTAATTTAAAGACTAAAGTAATGATTTTTGACCTTGAAAATCGAATTCAAAATCATTAAGTCATTGAAAAACGTAAAAAGGAGGCGGGGCTTTTTGCCAAAAAAGTTGACGTGATAGAAGAAAACTAACAACAGTTTTCTAATCAGTGTGCCCATTGAACTCTAAAACTGCCAAAAAATCGAAGTCAACAGAAATTATGTTAAAAATTGTTCCCCAGTGTATTACACCCACAGCCAAAAAATAGTAGGGCTCCTAAACCATATTATGTCTAGTATTGTGCCCAAGTTTCATAGAAATTCACTTATAATATTTTGAGTTATGTAGTTTTGCGGAGAAGGAAAATAGCAAAAATGTGATTCTGAGAAAAACGCGAATTTCTTTACCTTTTCCTTAAATGCCTTTTTCTTTTTAGTTTGAAGTAAAATTTCTGTAACTTTGGTTCTAGGAAAGATAAAGACAAAAATTAAACTGATTTGGAAAGCTTAAGATGTGTTTTTTGAAATAAGATAATAAAATTTTTCTTGAATTTTTGGTCCGAAACGGCATTTTTAGGTAGGCAGGCACCTTAAAACATGATAAGAACGTTGAAATTTTATTTCTAACCTCCCCCATAACCGATTGTCCACAATAACCCATTTTTTATTGCTTTTTACAACTTTCGTCATTTGCTTGATTTTATACTTTTTTGATTCATTATGGCTTAAAACTCCCGAATTTCTGATTTTTAAGTTCAAAATGTGTTTTAAATAACTTAAAATTCAATTTTATTTTTCTCAAAACGTCAGAAAAGTCACGTTATCAGAAAACGGGCTTCAATTGGATGACATCACAGCGCATGAAGACCATTGTGTTTTCACGTCATCAGAAAAAGGGCTTCTATTAGATGTGACCTCGCAGCGCATGATTTGTGATTCAAAAGTGCTTTCGCGCCCAAACAAAAAAAACGATATTTCAAAAAAATATAGTACCTCAGAAACTAGGCAAAATACTTGATGTAAACGTCATTCTTCGTGGTTTTTTATCTAATATTTAATAAAATTTACCTCACGTAAGAATACCTCATTGCTTCACCGCCCCCCCCAAACCGGGGTGATTCTGAATTGTCTATAGAGTAGAGAGCCTGTATACGAGAGAGAGGCGACAACACAGTACAGCGTGCGCAGATCAGTAAAGAGGTTTTCTGTTCGCCACAGGCGGTTCCTTCCGGTTCCTTCCATAGGATTATACTCTCTCTATTCGTTTAGAATTGGCGCTTGAGAAATAGTGCTTTCCCCCACGATAGAAGCGTAACCATAGTTACGATCTTCTAGCAACCAATAGTAAGCCTTCTTCGTCTCTTTGACGATGATAGTTGCTATGGTTACCGATCGGTGGTGGGGAAGGAAATATTTTCAAGCGCCAGTTCAAAATGAACAGAGTATAGCATGGGACGCGAGACAAGCGGCATGATACAGTTTGGACAGAATTTCGGACAGAACTGGATTCGCAGAGACGCTTTTAAGCGAGTTGTCGCCTCTCTCGTATACAGGCTCTAGTCTAGAGTAGAGAGCCTATATACGAGAGAGAGAGACGACAACTCGCTTAAAAGCGTCTCTGCGCATCCAATTCTGTCCAAATTCGGTCCAAACTGTATCATGCCGTCCCACGCTAATCCTATGGAGGGAAACCTGTGGCGAACAGAAAACCTGTTTACCGATCTGCGCGCGCTATACTGGGTTGTCGCCTCTCTTTCGCATACAGGCTCTCTAGAGTAGCCTACAACCCCTATCATTCCCCCCATTCGTTTTGAATCACTCTGTATTTAAAAAAGGTACATACGTATTATTCCGTCGACCGTTCCGTGACTGTCAAATTCAGCGGCACATCCATAGAAAAGCCAATGAGTTGTTTACCGTTTTCGGATTCAGCTGTACAGTTGACGGGATAATACGTAAGTACCAAAAAAATATTGCTGTTTTATATTCTATAGGTATAATAAAATGAACGATCAATTTTTAAGAACTAAAGAACTATTTTTTCTGTTTATTTCATAAGCTCCGATGAAATAGAGCTTGAATAAACCCAAGTATAATTTTTATTGTTTCTGTAATAAAAATCAGGATGATTTGATACAGATAGCACTATAAAAAAGTTAAAGGTAACAAGTTAGCATGCAGCTTCAAAATCGCAGATACTATATTCATTTTAATTTAAATCCTTCTATTTCTTTAAAACAATAAAATCAAAATTATCAATTTAAAATATGAATTTTGAAATTTTTCGTTTTATTTTCAAGTTTAAAATTTGTTTTAAAATACCAATAGACATCAGCTAATAATTTCAAAGAAAATGTTTCGTACAGAAGATCATCAATTTTCATTGAGGTTAAATCAACCGAAATGGAGAATATGTCCGATCATATGAAACGCATGCGTAATATTGTGATGAGTAAAACTGGAACATTCAAACTCCATTGCAATTCGAAACAAATAAAAGACCTTTTTAATAACTTTCAGAGGAACAGCTGGACGCCCATCCAATGACCGATTGGTTTTACCATCTCTACGATCACATTTCAAACCAACTAAAAATATAAAAATTTTGGGTGAAATCTTTCTGACTACGTTGTACCACTTACCCATGGCTTGTAAAAAGCTATCTATGTCATCAATAGCATAGCATAAAATCACAAGATCGCCGTTTTTGACTGAATCGTAAATCTCAAAGTAATTAGTCATATCTGCATCAATAAACCGTAATTTTTTAGGGAACTTTTCACACACTATAACCTCTCTTTCAAAAATAGTTGGATTGAACTCATGAAAACCTTCTGAACTTTGAGATAATTTTCCTTGTAGACTTAATATAAAAGACGTTTTTCCACACCTAGGACTACCAAGAAACGCGACATTGCGAGCGGTGGAGGGTGAGGCGATTCGTTCCTTACAATTCACTTTGGAATCAAATTCAATAGGAGGAGAAATAAACTCCAGCATTGAATGATACCATTCCCCCAAAAGCTGGCGTACAGTCGATGGCCAAGTGTAAAATTGCTGTTGGTGATCATAAAGCCACTTATTTATTTCTTGAAAATCTTTCAGAGAACATAAAGGTAATTCCCTTCTCAAGGAATTAGAGAGATGAAAATATTGTTTTAAAAATTCACATGGCATTTTAAAAGCAATTTTCATTTCCTCTTTCGGCAATGAAAATATTTTTTGCTGAATATTTGTGTGCCAAGATGGTAACTGCAGTTGTAAACTAAGAGGGAACTCAAGAAATGATTCTTGAGCATGATGAGGAAGAGTATGAAACCATGAGCGTACAAAAGGTGGCCACTCTTTTGATTCAATTTCCCCTTTTTGAACATTTAAAACATTAGTATTTTTTGCAGTGATTGGAAAAAATCTTTTTAAAACACTTTCGCGGTAGTATTTTACTGAGAAATCTTCACTATTTGTAGATAAACGGGGAGGTTGTTGACCTGCTGACAAACTGACATGTTCCACTTTAGCAGGTAAAGGGATAGGTTCTAGTTTAGGAGGTGCTTGAGCAGGTGAAAGTATAGGAGACGATGGAGCAGATTTAAGCATAGGAGGTAACTGAGCAGGTTCAAGTAAAGGAGGTGATTCAGCATGTTCAGATCTAGGAGGCAAACTGACAAGTTCAACATTAGCAGGTAAATGGGCAGGTTCTGGTCTAGAAGGCGATTGAGCTGGTTCCGGACTTGCTGGCAAACTGAAATGTTTGACACTAGCAGGGGAATGGACTGGTTCTGATCTAGGAGGCAATTGAGAAGGTCCTGGTCTAGGAAATGAACGGGCATATTTCTGACTGGGATGCGAGAGAGTAGGTTCCAAATTAGCTGATGAACGGGTTGAATCAGAATTCACAGACCAATGAGCGTGTTCTGATCTAGGAGGCGAATGGGCATCAAGTCCTAAATTAGGGTGTGAACGGGCAAGTTCTTGATCTGAAAGAACGATATCCGATCTAGGAGGCAAATGGGCAGGGTTCCAAATAGGATGTTCACGAGAAAGTTTCTGATTAATATCCGCAAGAGAAGGTTTTCGACTAGACGTACCGGCAGGTTTTCGACTAGGTGGTGGAAGCGAAGGTTTCTGAAGAATTTGCAAAAGGGCAGGATCCAAAACAAGGTGTGAAGGGTTAAGTTTCCGAAGAAGATGCGAACGGGCTGGTTCCGGTCCGGAACCCAAACTGGCACAGGCAGGTTCTAGATTAGAAGATGAAAGGGACTGTTCAGAACTTGCAGACAAACGAGCAGGTTTTTGACTATAACTTAGATGGTCAAATATCCTATTTGGAGGTAGGAGTGCAGGTTCACTACGAGAAAGTGAACGGGGAGTTTCTCGACTTTCACGTGAAGAGAAAAATGAATAGATATCCTCATTATTTGAAGTTGAATTATAAGTGTCCCAAATTTTTGACTCATTAAATTTTGCCCATTTCCTAGAGTCAGGAGGAGATTTCTGTCTTGCACCAGAATTGGCAGACGCTTGTGTTGCACCAGAAAAGGGAGAACCTGGTGTTGCACTCGAAAAAGGAGTTCCTGGATTTGAAAGCGAATATCGATTTTCTTGGCTTGCAGACGCCTCTGCTTTCTCTCGACTTGTAGAATCACGATGAGTTTCCCGACTTGCAGATGCATGGAGATTTTCTAGTCTAGCACCCGAATAGGAAGCAGGTTTACTTCGAGAACGTGAACTGGGAGTTTCTTGACTTTCACCTGAAGAGATAAAAGTATAAAGATCCTCCTTATTTGAAGTCGAATAATAAGTGTCCAAAATTTTGGACTCGTAGAATTTTGCCCATTTCATAGAGTCATGAGGAGATTCTTGTCTTTCACTGGAATAGGCAGATGCTTGTGATGCACCGGAATACAAATAATCCCTATTCGGATAAACACCCGAATAGGGAGCTTCAAGACTTGATTTCGTAAAGGAAGCTTCCAAATTTGTAAGCAAAATAGGAGTTTCTAGGCTTGCAAACAAAAATGGTGTTGCTAAAGTTGAAAAGGAGGATCTCTCTTTCTGATTTGTTGGAGCACGTGGAGTTTCCTTTGGTGGTTTCAAAACGCCGTTTTCCAGACTTTCAGGTAGATTCGCATGGGAAATATCAGTCTGGTATGTATACGAAATTTGAGATTTTGGGATTGAAGTCTTTTGTTCTTCATTAGAATCCTCGCGTTTTTGGTCGTTGTCCTGAGATTTATTCTTGCTGGAATGACGCTTCCTTTCCAAGCCCTTTTGATCATCAGCCATGAATTCCAACTTAATTCTTGACGTTTAAATTTCTTTAAAAATGGAACTTATATCTTTGAGCTTTGCACTGTCTTCTCTGTATCCAGATATTTTAAAATCTGAAGTTTCAAATGAAAACTTAATAGGGCATTTCAAGGTTTAGTTCGTTTCACTTCAGATAGCAAATTTAACCATTTTTTAATCTCAGACGAAACGCCAAAAGGGCTCAAAGAGCTTTTTTCAAGTCCCATCTTATGTTAGAGGGCAGCACTCGAAATATTAGCTGGTAATGATGGATGCGTAGGCAGTACCATTTTGGTAGTCACCAGTTGTGATTGGATATGACGTGTTCATTCTATCTGTCCTTTTAGAGGATCACGATTCTTTTTCTCCGCCTCTCGAAATGTGATGCAAGAGGCGTGAGTTGCATGAGTATTTGATGCAATCCCAGCGCCTCCAGATCCCCTATCATTATACATACCCCATTATTTATTCAATTTTCATTATCGCCTATGGCCTTGGACTCTGTTCTCTGGTACTCTTGGTGTATGCTCACTGGTAATTAAAAAAAATAGGAGATAAAATTCTGAAACAATAAGTGAAATCTGACTGAAATAAACACGTTCATTTTATGAAAGTAAAACATCCCCTCCTTTTATTTTTTTAAGAATTAAAGATCCATTTAAATATATTACATAACCATCCCTATTAGCTGATACAATACATATATCCTACAATGGACCCTGCACCATAAAAAGTCAATGGACTATATCCGTCTGACGTCACATTTTCCCCATCATCTGACCTACTGAGCTTGCAATTGGTTACCACAGAGATAGTTTGTAGTGAGATATGATGAGATGATACTGAGACATGATTTGATAGTGAGTTTGATTTTCCCGATCACGTAATTAATATGGGCGGGGCATGAACATAGTCCATTAACCAACCAACCACCCCTATTAGAGAACGGGTCTGCTATTTGCTCAATTTTGCTGATTATGGGAGAGAGCAGGAGAGAGGGTGTATGAGGATGCGCTTATATGATTACCTAAAAAACTAGAAAAAATTGTTTTCGCTGGTAATGATAAATAGTTTTATAAAATAATAGTAATATAGTAATTATAAAATAGTTTTATTTGTAAGGATTTTCCATTCTTAATGATTCTTAAATCAAATCAAGAAAGCTGCCCACCCCCTAACGAGCAATCCCTCACAAATCAAGAGTTTGTGTATGAACTATTAGGAGCTCCATGTTGAAAAAGGGGGATCTCCCCCATAAACTGTAATGGAAACGGGCTATTCCCCTCAATTGTGAGTGATGGTAATTCATAAACGCTGATAAAACGTTTTGTGCGAAATCTGTGCGACTATATATTATTTCTATTTGAACTTCTTTTCAGTGCAAGTTTTCCTCTTGGCTGTCGGACTATATCTGGTATGATATTAGTTTGTGTTCAAGTACTAATTTATTGACCCAAGTTCATTTTTGTGGATTTTTTTGCATGCTTTTGAATCCCTCAACGGGTTTTATAACTTTTGCTTGAGTTAATTGTTTTTATAATAATACTTCGGGGGTTTAATAAGACACCTACCAAAACTTTGATGAATTTAATTTTTTCTGTGTGATTAAATTCGATTTCCACCTTAAAATTTAGTAGAAATGTTTATTTAAAATGAAATTTCGTACGCAAAACAATATCAATTTAAAACAATTAAAAACTTTTTTTAAATATGAATTTAAAAACTTGTACAGTTGTAGAAAAAAAAAGTGAGACAGTTCGCATTGTAAGCGAACTACTGGGGTTAGAAAGATACTGTAAACGCCAATTTTCATTATTTAACGTCTACTTTAAAAAAAGCTATAGTTTATGTCATTAGGGGGCCGTCTACATATTAAACGAAGCACAAACTTTCGTTTTTCCTATGGGCGACATCAAAGATTATTCCCGATTCTGAAAGAGCACTCTCTAAAACCCCCCAAAACCAATTTTCATGTCATTTGGTCCCCAAATAAAGCCAGGAGTGGGGGTTGAAGTTCGTCGAATTTACGTTGAAATCTCGTTCTTTACGTTGAATTCTCGATTTTGATCCTTTTAACCATCAACCCCGCACGAGAATTCAACGTAAAAAACGAGATTTCAACGTAAATTCGACGAACTTCAATCCCCACTCCTGGCTTTATTTGGGGACCAAATGACATGAAAATTGGTTTTGGGGGTTTTTAGAGGGTGCTCTTTCAGAATCCGGAATAATCTTTGATGTCGCCCATAGGAAAAACGAAAGTTTGTGCTTCGTTTAATATGTAGACGGCCCCCTAAGGACATAAACTATAGCTCTTTTTAAAGTAGACGTTAAATAATGAAAATTGGCGTTTACAGTATCTTTCTAACCCCAGTAGCTCGCTTACAATGCGAACTGTCTCACTTTTTTTTTCTACGACACCTTTAGCATACATATAAGCAGGGCTCGATTTCAGCCGGAACGGTCCGGAACGGCGTTCCGGAACCTCTTTTTCGGAAAAAATTGTATTCTATTTTAGGGGTCTCTTACTTACTTACACTCTCTGTACGAAAAAAAGTCCTGAAATGAATCAAAACCCTGTTTTCACTGTCAAATTTCCAAAATTTTTCTGGGGGAGAACCCCCAGGCCCCCCTTTTTGTACTTAGAACTGAACCTATCAGATTTATTTTCAGATTAAGTTCATAACAGTAAGAATCATACCAAAAAATTTTTAAAAAGGCATATTTCAAAATTTAAAAAACATTTTTAATGCATTTTTATCTTTTTGCAAATAGCAATATTTGTGATTTAATTGTAAGGTTGTTACTTAATTGTTCTTTTGAAACATGATTGTGAACCCCCATTTAAACTACCCACAGCCCGCTCCTGGTGTTGATTCTTTTTTATTTTAATCAACACTAATGGTTCATTGTTCATTCACCGTCCCGCCTCCTACAAGAGGCACCCTGTTGGAAAAAAAGTATAACCCACTGTAAAAAAAAGGTGTATAAATAGTTCATCGTCTTGTACAATAATTAAGTTTGAACACTCTTCCTAATCTAGTACAACACATTTGAATTTATTTTATAAATTTTAATATAAATGTTTAAGTTTAAGTATTCGCTTTTTCAGGTTTGATACCAATAATTTTACCGTTCCGGTACCTCTTTTTTTAGAAATCGAGCCCTGCATATAAGGAAAATATAATTACGAATAAATCAAACTTGATTTTGTTTTTATGATTTATAGATCGTCTAGCTAGAGTAACCATTCAAAATATATAACTCTTAAAAGAAAAGTGATATTAAAATGAAATCTTTAATCGGAACAAAAATTGTTGAATATAAAAAAATCATGACAAGGGAGATTTTTCAATCTTTGTTTTTTACTGCTTAAGTCATCATTTTTGAAACTAAACCATTTCGACACAGGAAGTAATTTTTCTACTTTCATTTTTGTGCTTTACCCATCATCGAATTTCAGAAATAAAAGTTTTTTTTCTACCCCCAATATAATGCACAATAAAACAAGAGGTAACTTGTGTTTACTCAAATAATCATTATGATTACATTCAGAAGTATTAATTGATAACTGAAATTGATTTCCCATCACTTTATGCTAACAGAAAACAATCAATTCATGTTTATTTGTTCATTTAGTAAATACTTCTGTACTCGTTGCAAATAGTGAGTTTTATTAGGTTGCTATGCGACGGAACGCTCAACTATTTACGAAGAACTTCAGTGAATAACCTGCTCATGGTCATGCTTCCCTACTTCCATCTCTCTTGACCATTAGGAGGGGGTATTGAACTCTAAGTTGTATTAATTGTTCAAGTGTTACGTTTTGAAACTTTCTATAAAAGCGTTGAAATAAGTTTTAACACAAAAATTATTTCTTTTCCCCTTAATAAATTTATGAGAAATTGGCAATAAAATATTCTTGAACTGAAGACATAACCAATAAGCCCTAAGGAAGTAATTAGCTAATTGTTCTTTCCCGTATAGACATGAAATTCTGTCGGATTAAAAAGAATAGAATAAACATTTAAAAAAAGTGTACAAAGCACTGGGAATTTTTTATGAAAGTTTAAAAAACGTTGTTCGTGTCACGCCTTGCTTAAAAAGATCTTCAGAAGGTATGTTGGTGTACCACCTTCTTTTAAAAAGTTAATTTGATTTAAAATTGATTATGTAGCCTACAAAACAAAATTTTCATGAATTTTTTTAAACAATATTTGTATCACCCCTTGTTTTAGAGAGAATTTTACAACGATAATTTGATATAATGTTTGATTAAGTCTACAAAAGTTTTTTTATTAAGTTTTTAATGGAATAGTTTTTTAAAAGACAATCTTGGTGCAACCCCTCGCTTTAAAAGGAATTTTACAAGGTTTAATTTGATGTAAAATTTTTTGATTATGCCTGAAAATTTTTTTTTAAATTATTCGATTAAAAAATTTTAAAAAATACTATAGTTTCATCTTTTGTCTTAAAGAAAATTTAACAAGGTTTAATTTGATACTAAGTTTAATTGTCTACAAAAAAATATTTTAGTAAATTGTTTCTATTAAAGAATTTTTAAAAAAACAATATTGGTATAACTCCTTATTTTAAAAGGAGTTTTGTGAAGTTTAATTTAATATTTGATGTAAATTGTTTCTATAAAAGAATAACCTCTCGTTTTAAAGATAATTTTACGAAGTTTAATTTGATATAAGGTTTAATTGTATGTACATAAATATTTAATTGTTCAAATAAATTTTTTAAAATAATGTTCGTTGTTTTAAAGAAAATTTAACAAGGTTTAATTTGATATAGAACTTGGCTATGTCTACAAAAAAAACAGTATTTTTTTATAAAGGAATTATTAAGAAACATAATTCTGTCACTCCTCGTTTTGAAGAGCATTTTACAAGGTTTAATTTAATACTAGAGTTTGAGTATGTCCACGGAAAAAATTCATGATTTCTTTTTAAAAGAGTTTTTTGAAAGTAGTGTTGGTATCACACCTCATATTGAAGATAATTTTACAAGGTTTAATTTGTATGAAGTTTGATTATGTCAACACAAACATTTTAAATTGTTTTACTGAAATCAAATTAAAAACAATGTTGATGTAAAAAATACGTTTATTTTTATGTAGATCATTGTTTAATGTGTTTATTTTTGTGCAGAGCGTTTTCTGCGCGTGAATTTTACATTTTCTGTACTTTATTAAAAATTATTATCGTAATTTACTACAATACATTTGATCGTTCTTATCCGATGAATTTATCATTCGGCATTTCCGAGTCATTTCCCGATCATTCGTTTTAATAAGGGTCCATTGTACATAAATTTCCCCTTTTTTGCAACACTACTATTCCCCTCCAACATCTTGGACTCTTCCCCATCCCATGTAATCTTCCTTCAGCCAGCCCCGGTCGCACAAACTTCCCCTCAATTCTATGAGTATCTTCTGAGTATCCCATAAGATCTCGGATTTTCTGCCGAGAAGGAAGTTGTAAAGCCTCATCTCGGGCATCTGGAATAGCCATGGGGGTAGGATTCAATAAACTGATGAAAGAGGCGGGAGTTCGTTCCTTAGGGCTCAACAGGGTTTCCAGTAATGGATTTAGATATCCTATGTTCAGTTTGGGGTCACTTTTATTTAAGGGAAAATTAAGGAGTTGGGGGTCATTTCCCAATTTTCAATTTATTGTAGGGGAAGGTCTTGTTCCTCCAAGCAATTTTTACTTTTTACCCTGTAATTTTTATTTATTGAAAATAAACTCATTAAAAAACTTTCCCTCGATATTTAACTTCTATACAGGGTGTATCTGAAATGGTGCAACACACTTTCAGGGATGATAGTACTCATCAAGACGAACAAGAATCGGTATAGAAAGGGGGTCCCAGACCAAATCCCAGGGAGTTAAAAATGGAGCGACACCCCAAAAAAATCATTGAAAAACTCAATTTGTAGAAGAACTACTATTGATAAAAACTTAATTATGGTCTCAAAAATTGTGGTTTAATATGATCTTTAAAATTACCTCAAAAGTCTTCACTTTAAAATTTGTTTTATTATGAAAAAAGTTAAAAAACACAAAAAATGTGAAAACTCTGCCAAAACCTTATTTTGTATTTCGAAATCCTTTCTTTTGATTTGATAATCTGAAAGATCATAGTTGAAAACCCTTAAGTCCAAAGTTTCACGTAAATACAATCAATATCAAACGCTTGAGATCCTGTTAAAGTTTGTTTTTTGCGTGCGCTAACAGCTGTTCTGGAAACAGCTCTAAAAAACTGCTTGCGCACCCAAAAAACAAACTTTAAAAGTATCTCAAGCGTTTAATATTGATTGTATTTACGTGAAACTTTGGACTTAAGGGTTTTCAACTATGATCTTTCAGATTATCAAATCAAAAGAAAGGATTTCGAAATACAAAATAAGGTTTTGGCATAGTTTTCACATTTTTTGTGTTTTTAACTTTTTTCATAATAAAACAAATTTTAAAGTGAAGACTTTTGAGGTAATTTTAAAGATCATATTTAACCACAATTTTTGAGACCATGATTAAGTTTTTACCAATAGTAGTTCTACAAATTAAAATTTTCAATGATTTTTTGGGGTGTCGCTCCATTTTTCCCTGGGATTTGGTCTGGGACCCCCTTTCTATACCGATTCTTGTTCGTGTTGATGAGTACTATCATCCCTGAAAGTTTGTTGCACCATTTCAGATACACCCTGTATAAACTCTTATATACTCTATGGTAAACTCCTATTTAATTACTTTTCATGAATTTAAATTTTTTATTAATTTAACGTTTAGATTGTTAGATTAGTTTCTTCAGCTTTCAATAATCGAAGTTTAATTGTAAGTATATATAAATTTATAGTAAGTAAGTATAAAAAGAAAGAACAATTGATGAAGTATCTAAAAATATTTATCACAAGGAACTAACATAGTTTAAAAATTTCAAAAATAAGTTAAAATAATAAAACCTATAACACCGGTATATTTTTCATTAAACATTCTTAAAAAAATAATAACTATAAAAATTTGGTTTTTTTTATAAATTAAAAGAAAAAAAGTTCTTAAAAGCAAACATCAATAAAAATATCAGATAAAAATAGCAAGGTGAACTAAATATATATTTTATCATACTTTTATTAAAATAACAAATAGTAAAAAAACTGTTTTTAGGAAGGCTTTAGAACAAAAAAAATTAAAAGAAATTGCCAAATCAGTGATTAATCTGAAAAATTTGTAAATCTTCGCAGCATTCGGAGTTTTCAACGCGTCAGTGTGTTAGTGCGTATAGCGTTTGCAAGTTAGCAACCCGGTAAAAGTGCCCCCAAAGTAAAAGGAAGAGATAATAGGTAAAAATGAAAACACAAGTAGAATTACATTTTGAATGACCGAAAGCTATTCTGTCATTTAAAATTTACGTTATTTCTTTTTTTTCACATTAGTTTCTTATCGAGTTCATTCTTTAGTGTTCATGAAAAATTTCAAATTCGAAAACTCAACCCTTCAAAAAACTCGTTTTGGCCTATTTCAGATCACAAATTATGTAAATAAACTTTTTCATTAACCGGGAAAATAGTTTAACCCTTTATGCCCCGACGGGACTTGTAAGTCCCACTTCCCAATGTTCCATATTCGTCCAATTTTCGTCATGTAAGGCCAAATTTCGTTTACTTCTAGTTGCAGTTACGTTAACTTGACATATTTGGGACGAGCTGTGCTACTAGGGTTAATATGAAGCTTATATACTTAATATACTTATAGGGATAGCGTATAAAAAATATACAGCACAATTTTTCAGAAAAACATAATTTGGGACATAAAGGGTTAAAGCATTCATCAAGTAGTACCAATACGAAAAAGCTTGTCTTTGGAAAATCACGAACGTATGACTTAATTCCCCCCTTCTTCAGAACCAAGGGAGTTTTTTAGCTATGCTTTAATTAAAATGTCAAACAATCCATAATATCTGAAATACATCCCTTAACAAGAAATAAAAAAAATATTTTCAACCATTTTATCCTTTTTTTTAAATGAAAAACTTCGCCCCGACCTTTCATTATTTTTTCATGTAATTTCATACCGATTATAAGAGTTTTCAATTGCTCTTTAATTTAAAAGATTTTATTTTCAAGTGGGTATTATTTCCTAAAAAAATCAATAAATCCACATCCCTTCCGAGTTGTGAAGATGCAAAGGTTTAAATTACAAGAATGATTTTTTTTAAAATTAAACTTTTTCTTTTTATACCTTAAGCGTAAAATACGACGTACCTTTAATTTGAAAAACAACAAAAATATTGAATTTTAAGCTAGGAGATGGATATTTTTCTCCTTTAAATGTTGATGATTAAATGGCCTTGAAGTACATAAAGCTGATGCAGGTGATGCTTCAAAGACGCAAACGGGTTTCTATGGTAACTGATGTCCTACGCAGGGATATTCGATGGGATTTGTTTTATTCTTGCTATTCTTACTGAAAATCCACAGACTTCTTTTAGGATTTGTTGATTGTAATTGAGGGTTTGGTCGCTCTTTGAAGAAAACCGTCTGTAATTTGGACGTTTCATGAGAAAAATTGGTCGTCATTTGTTGGAAAATACACGTTTGAAGTGAATAAGAGGATGAAACTGCGTATGGGCTATTATGAGTCACAAGAATAAAAGAGGCTTTGTCCTGGATGAAATTAGAATCCTTGTTGTTGGGAACTTAGAGAGGAGAAGTATTTTTAAAAGTTTAATTAAAATATTAAAGAAATCCCTTCGTATTTTTTTAGAAGAAACATTCCGATTTTTTCATTTATTCTTTTAAATTTTCTTCTGTGTTTTTGGAATTTTTCGAGTCCTATGAAAAAAAATATCAAAAATAAAATACTGTTGATTAATCTCATTCACGTCGTTATTCCCAGTTTTAAGACCTTTTCACGTAAACATCAAGGTTAAAATCTTAAAAACTTGTTACCTACAAAAAAGTTAATTCATTAAACTACTTTTCTTTTTGTAAATAACGTATTTAGTTTGATTTATGAATAATTTTGTTTATTTTACTTGAAAAGCCTTAATTCATGTGGTAGTAGGCCAAAGTGGATTTTTAAAACAATTCAAAGACTTGTGAACTAAACTGCTTAACATTCAACTACATTTAAATTAGGAAATATACATTTTAAAATATGAAATCAAGCCAGACGTCTTTTTTAATCTGAGCACTATAATCTGTCCCAGGAGATGAAAGGAAATGTTCGATGTTACAGAAATGTATTTAAACTAAACGTGCTATACTTTCATATTTCTCATCACGAAATATCTGTTAACAGTTGCCAGGTGCACGAAACAATCAACTCAGTTACAGATGTTGTCCATCAAATTCATTCATGGGTAATGGCTTGAAAAATAATTTCTCCACAGGTATCAATGGACTTGTGATGAAATAAGATTATTATAGTACTTAATACTGATTAGTTTTTAGTGTTTTCATGCTAGTTACAGTCACACAAACTTATTTTTTGTAAGTTTAACCTAAGTTTAAAGTCGAGTGAAATTTCGGTTAAAACAAAGAGAAAAAAAAATTATTTATATTGTATTGTTGGAAATTCACCTTTTTTCAGAGTTTGAAGACATTTTATTGAATAATCATTTTTTATTTGCGTACAAAAGTTTTAGGTATCATTATGAAAGAATGCTTAAATATTTGCTAGAAATATCTGCTAAGCTCTAAAATTTGATTATTTCCGTATAATTTTGCTTTTTACGATCGTTTGAAGCAGAGATCCAGTTAAATGGTTATACCGACTACGTTTGGAACCAAATTTAAAGGAAAAAATACTTTTAAATTGATGTGTTTGATTTTGTTTTTAAATAGAAACAGTATGAAAATCAAATTTTCGAAAAATTTGAGCATCGAGTGTAAAATTTCAGTTTACATTAACATTTACAGTTTACATTCAGTTAACATTTTTTTCCTAAAACCCAATAATATCCGGGACAAAAGAATATTGCAAGAATATTAATATCATTTGGTGTAAAGATAAAACAAATAGTTGTAAACGGGCTACTACGGGTTTGAAACTAAAAAACTTTACACATTAAAAAACAATGTCGATGTGAAAAATCCACCGAATTCGCTTTCAATTTTCACTCTAAACATCTAAAAATAAATAATATTTAATTTCACATTCAAACCCATAGTTCAACTGATTCTTTATGAAGTCATAAACACAAAGTTAAAATTTTATGTGAATATCTTTAATAGGAATTTAGTAATCAGTAATCACTAATTATTATACAGGGTGTATCTGAAATGGTGCAACATACTTTCAGGGATGATAGAACTCATCAAGACGAACAAGAATCGGTATAGAAAGGGGGTCCCAGACCAAATCCCAGGGAGTTAAAAATGGAGCGACACCCAAAAAATCATTGAAAAACTCAATTTGTAGAAGAACTACTATTGGTAAAAACTTAATTATGGTCTCAAAAATTGTGGTTTAATATGATCTTTAAAATAACCTCAAAATTCTTCACTTTAAAATTTGTTTTATTATGAAAAAAGTTAAAAACACAAAAAATGTGAAAACTCTGCCAAAACCTTATTTTGTATTTCGAAATCCTTTCTTTTGATTTGATAATCTGAAAGATCATAGTTGAAAACCCTTAAGTCCAAAGTTTCACGTAAATACAATCAATATTAAACGCTTGAGATCCTTTCAAAGTTTGTTTTTCGGGTGCGCAAGCAGTTTTTTAGAGCTGTTTCCAGAACAGCTGTTAGCGCACGCAAAAAGCAAACTTTAACAGGATCTCAAGCGTTTAATATTGATTGTATTTACGTGAAACTTTGGACTTAAGGGTTTTCAACTATGATCTTTCAGATTATCAAATCAAAAGAAAGGATTTCGAAATACAAAATAAGGTTTTGGCAGAGTTTTCACATTTTTTGTGTTTTTAACTTTTTTCATAATAAAACAAATTTTAAAGTGAATACTTTTGAGGTTATTTTAAAGATCATATTAAACCACAATTTTTGAGACCATAATTAAGTTTTTACCAATAGTAGTTCTTCTACAAATTGAATTTTTCAATGATTTTTTGGGGTGTCGCTCCATTTTTAACTCCCTGGGATTTGGTCTGGGACCCCCCTTTCTATGCCGATTCTTGTTCGTCTTGATGAGTACTATCATCCCTGAAAGTTTGTTGCACCATTTCAGATACACCCTGTATAAATGGTGAAGAGTTTTTAAGCAGAATTTAGTTTTTAGAGAAATGCGTTTTTTTCCTCTACGCTTATGCTAAAATGCTAAATCTTCATACATTTGAAAAATAAAATAAACTACACATAACAATAATAACATTACCCACACAGCAATCAACAATCATAAATATTAAACTTTTAATGTTATGGAGAGAAACAGTACCAACGTTTGCCGAAAGACAGCAGCACGACTGATAAAAAGTATGGCTTTGAGAAACTCCAAAAAGCGTTAAAGAAATTTGTTAATTTTTATGCTGTTTAAATGTTTATTAGCTCATGTTATTCCAAATGTCAAAAAAATCCATTTCGCCTTCGACAATAAAATATCTGTTTGATATCGTAGCAGTTGAAAAGAATTACTTTTGTTCTGAATTCATATGAAAAAAGACAAATTTAAAAGTTGCAGAATTTTTTAAAACTTTATTATATACATGTTTTTACCAGTTTTACTTAGTGAAAAGTAATAACGGGATGATTCCTTTTGGGATAACATAAAAGTTTTCTCCATTGCGTTAAATGGATATTTATAAATCCCTTATTTTAACTAATAGTTCTTAAAATTTTAAACTTATTGTAAAATGTTCTTTTACGGAAAAGTTTAAAAAATTAATAGGATAATAGGTAGTTATTAAATATTAAGTTGGAAATTTTAAAAATATTTCTACATAGAAAACTAGGTTTTTATTTATAAGTTTAAAAATTTAGATAAATCGTAAAAAGTTTTAAAAAATTAGCAGATATACGACATTAAGTTCGAAAAATATATTGTAAAATACAAGACTCTTGGGTAAAATAAAAAAGTGCTGGTATTATGTTTTTAAAATGATAAAGGGAACATAAAGAGAAGAGTTTTATAAACTTACTTTTTAAAACTTGTTTACCTGAGAAACCTGAAAACTAATAAATCAGTGAAGATTCATATTGTGACTAAAAACTGAAGTTATTTTTTAAAGAAGCTTTGGACAGTGAATAAGAGATAAAACAAGATAAATAAAGCATTCGGAGATTAGAAGTGGGGTCACAGATAGTCATTATGGTCTTGCGCACTCATTAAAGAATTAGCCAAACGCAACTTACAACTACGATAATATGATGCTAATGAAAAATGAATGTGGACGCTTAAAAAATCCTGAATTTGAGCTACAAGAAAGCACACAGAGCTTATAATAAAATGTTAGTTTCAAATTCAATTATACTCTAACTTTATAAGCAACGAAACTATACATTATGTAACTAAATTTCTCATTTTAAAGAAAACGAAAAGTTACTGAGAAGGATATGTTTGATTTTTAAAATTTATACTTTAAATGGGAGATTTAAGGGGGAGTAAAGAAAAAAATATCAGTTTTATTTTTGTTGATGTATCACATATTTTTATAGTGGATCGCAAAAGAGTTTACCGCACTAAGAATGTTAAAAAAAATTTAAATTTACATGTATTAATAAAAAAGTGCACCAAACCTCAATGAGAAAGTAACAGACATTAATTCAATTATTTCAATTTTTAAGATTTTATTTAGTTCCTATTGCTTTTCAGTGTGTGTGTTTTTATGTATACTTATCTTAAATTTCTTTTCATTAAGTAAAAGTTTACCCTATTACATTATTTATATTCAAATTTATCTGTCACCTGAACGGGACAAAGTCCCCTTGGTGACGAATATGTATCTTATTTTCTGTACATATGCTATATGTGATAATAAAGCTTATTATTATTATTATTATTATTATTATTATTATTATTATTATTATTATTATTATTATTATTATTATTATTATTATTATTACTATTACTATTACTATTACTATTACTATTACTATTACTATTACTATTACTATTACTATTACTATTACTATTACTACTACTATTATTATTACTATTATTATTATTATTATTATTATTATTATTATTATTATTATTATTATTATTATTATTATTATTATTATTATTATTATTATTATTATTATTATTATTATTATTATTATTATTATTATTATTATTATTATTATTATTATTATTATTATTATTATTATTATTATTATTATTATTATTATTATTATTATTATTATTATTATTATTATTATTATTACCATTACCATTACCATTACCATTATCATTATCATTATTATTAATGTACTAACTAATCCATCGTCTTGAACATAAATTTTTCCTTTAGAATAAATGTATCGCATTACTAAGGTAGAAGAAATTAAACAGTAAGTTGTTTAAATTTATTGTACTATTTAATAAAGAAGTCACCAGAAAAATTTTCTACTGCTTCATATCATTATGTGTATTTTAAGTAACTCTTTAAGTTAACAACAACAGTATTTTTTAAGTGAAATTTGAAGAAAATTGGGAGATTTCTTATATCCCAATAATTTCCTAGTACAGGTAAAAATCCCACAGAAAGCCACTTAAATCCTACAATATAATACTACAGTAAAGAGAATATTTCTTGAAACACTTAACTGCAGGAACAAAGATTCAGTTTAGTAGGGACGGCTTAGGGAAAAAAACCGTTAACTCCAGCTATGTTCTTAACTTGCATAGCTTCTCCAGTCGAGCATATTTTGGTTATCTTTTCCCCAAGCTGTTCTCCAGACTGCCATCCGTCTTTCACGGTCATTTAATAATGTGTCAGTGCGGGTGTGACAAGTAGTGTCGGGGGCGAAACCAAATCCATGATGGGTGTCAACCCTCCTTCGCGGAAACCTTCCTTAAATCATCTGCGGAATAGCTCGCCGGGCCGGGGAACCTTTCAATTAACCTTTCATATCACAGGGGACGGTTTTTTCATCAAATCGTAAATAACGTGCTTGCGGACATCGCGAATGAACGGATTTCTATTCCGAACGGGGGAAAGAAGAGCTGTTTGGGGAATTGCTTCAAGAGGAGAGATGTGTTGCACAGGGCTCTTTGTTAGAGAGTTAATAGACTTTGGTAGCTGGTATTTCTAGGGTCGTCAAATGAGGGAGTTTTCTTACGGCCCTTTTTATGAGGATCTCGAAGTCCAAATATTTTGGGAAAAGTTTCGGAAGGGTTATGGTGCAGAGAAAATATTGAATGGAAAAAGAGGAAGGATGGAGTGTTTAAAATGTCAATTTGTTTCAAAAGGGAAATAGTAATACTAATAACAATAGACAACTGTCTTTTTAGACAAGAGTGGTAAGGGTAAGAATAAAAAAAGGTTTAATTTGTACGTATAATCTCGCTATATCGAACTTAGATACCCCGAAAATATATTTTTCTTCTTGAATTAAGTACTATTTAATTTTTTTAAGTAACCTTTTTTCTTCCTCGAAAACTGGATGTCTTGAATTTAATAAAGGTAAAGTCATTGTGGAGAAGGTAATCAAGAAGCAAATTTCCAATCAACGGTTTAATCCACAATAAAAATTAAAAATCATCATCAATTAAAAATCACGTAATTGTTTTGGAGATCCTATGATCCCCTTCATCAGAGCTAAAAAGATGGTAAAGCACTACAGACCAAACATCAATATATGTATATGTTACGGGCAAAGTAATTAATTGGGCATTATTAATAATGCCCAGAGTGGAAGCTGGCAAAGTGATAAATTTCATTCATAAATTTCGTTGAATTTATCACATTGCCCGGGCATTATTAATAACGCCCAATTAATCACTTTCCCGTAACATATACTACAGATCAACTACAAACACCTCAGTAAAAACCCAACAATAGGGTAAAATTACAGTTATTTCTATTTTTAACAATTAGCGCTATCAACTAACCAGAAATGAAATTTCGTTCCTAACTTATATCCAGTAAATTTAAAATTCATTAATATTCATTAAACTTGGTTAATTACTTGTAGTTTTATTCTATTTCAAATTTTTATGGTTAATGTTTTTTCACTCCTTAACCGTAATTATTCTAAGAATGAATAAGGAATCCTTATGAATATTTATTCATAAGGAATTTCATAATTTACTTCGAAGTTAATATTATTATAACGGAATAGAAATTGAGAAATTGGGAATTAAGCGGCGTTAGAAATTGGGAAAAAACTCATTGGTCCTGCAGAACACTACCTTGCCAATCTCACTGGTCCTCAACCAAAATGACTAGTCCGTCAAATTTAAAAAAGGCAGGTTTCGATTTTTTAAAGTAACTATTGCACTTTAAGTGAATAGCAATAATTAATTTTTAAAAAGCTAAACTAACTATGTAAATAAACAAAGTAGTTTGATAATATACTATTTCTTAAGTATTTTTCTTAATGAAATGTGTTAATATTGCACTAGTTAATATAAAACCTCTAATAATTAGCAAAAAAATCGCGGCTAGAACTGGAGAGGGAGATATTTTTTCGACACTGGTCCGCCGGACCAGAGACTTTCTGTCCGTAGTGGTCCGAGCTGTTTTCAGTGGTCTTGGACCAACAGACCACCAAAATTTTGAACGCTGGATTTAAGTTACAAGGAATGTTTAAAAATTTGTTTAAAAGATAATTTTACTGTCTTTCCTGACAATACTCGAATATTTTTAAGTATACTTCATTTAATTAAATTTAGTACAATATAATCATACTTTTATTGCTCAAGGTTTTGCATTTCTTTTAAAGGTCCCCCTTTTAAGGATTATTTGTGTTAAACACGAATTCTCGTATTTGATATGAAACAAAAAAACATCGAAGGAATAAACTTCTTCATTTTATCATGCATAAATGCAAGTAACCTTAATCAGTTAATGAATATTCAAATTTCTAGTTTCTCGGTACAATAAAGAGAATATATCCCTGAAGTTAATTTTCTTCAGAAGTTACCAAGAAAGGGAACACATTTGAGCTGAAGATAAATGAATCATATCGGGGCCTACAAAACACTCCGGGTAAACCCCGAGGGTCTCAAGTGTTTGAGACAAATTTTATCTCAAAGTAAATGGGTGACTATATTTCACAATGATAAGATAAACGAATGTACCCCTGGGGGTGGTGATAAAGGAACATACAGAGAGAAGTATAAGATTTGTGTATGAAGTAATGCAGGATTTCCGATAAATTTTGGAAACACTTAATAAGCGAGTGATTCAAGTGGGTGGTAAAGGGACTGGATTATGTTTTGGTCTGTAAAAAATTTCGTGAGGGGTCCAGTTTTTTTATAAAGCTATTTATCTATATCAACTTTTAGAGAGTAATAGGGGAAAGTGTCCCAATGTGGGATACCACATTTATTATTCCAATTTACGCTTACCTGAAAAAGGATTTCAAAAAACTAAAAGTGGTTTTGTATGTTGTGTATATGCCTGATTCGAGAAACGTGTCGCTTTTTTATGAAAACAAATTGCAATTACCTTAAAAAGGCATTTTATTTAAAATTCAAAATGTGCCTAATATGCGATACCGGTCGCCTAATATGAGACACCGATGTTCTCATTATGAGATAGTATCATACGGCACCACTTCTATGTTAATATTTTTATGATTATCAATTAAATAATAATTTTAAGTTTTCTGCCTTAGATTGACCATCAACGGTCTTCAACTAACGAATTCCTAAAAGCAACGTAAAATATTTTGAGCTTGAAGCGGCTATCGAATGTCTAGGGTGGTGTTTGGCCTTCGTCTTTAAATTGTATATAAATTAATAAAGTATTCCTTCTGGAATTCCATGAAATTATAGCCTTCTAATCAAAAATTATCTATTTTATAATAAAATTACAAAAAGGGCAATTTTTGTTAAAAACACTAGTTTCAAAAATATAATTTTTTGATAAGTTATGGAAAAGTACTAGGTAAACTTAAAACGTCAAGAAGTATTAAATTTCATGCATCCATGTCAGTTTTATGTGGTTTATATTAAAATAAAATCTCTTATGAACTCGTCAATATAAATGAGGAAAAAATTTATAAAGCGTAGAAGCCTACCAAGTAGAAAAATAAATCCGTCTAAAAGACAATTTAAGAAATAAATACACTCAAGGTTTCTTTTCTGTTCCTGTCTTGCTTTCCTTACAATATGGGTGTGAATTTTATATCTGATAGCAAGTTAAAAAGTTTATATTCTATTCTAAAACCTCCTACTGTTCATCAAATTAATGTGTTGAAGTTTTAATTAAAAAAATCATTATTTTAAGTATAAAATTAACTAGTAGCTTTATGGAGGCAACCATGCTTTTCAAACCATGTAAGTGCTTCGAAGCAATCATTTCACGGGGCAAGTTTTGTTTGATATATAGTATTATATCCAAATGTGCTGAAAAAACCTTTAAATATTAATCAAAATCGTTAATTGGTAATGGTAGTGATGCAAACAAACAAGAGAGAGTCTATCAATAGACATAATTTGCAAAAAAAGGTGAAGGTTTCAATATGAGTTATCCCATAATAGGAACTGTCGCAATATGTCATATTAGGAATTTACCCTTTTTTGAAACAAGCGTAAATAAATAATTAAAGATGTTAAATAAATTAATTTTGAAACCTGTACATTTAAATTCAGATTTTTCTGAGTAGGAATCGGTTTAAAAAAATTAAGAAACCATAACTTTGTTTTCTATTCAATGGTCGTTTAAAAAAGTCCTATAAAACTTTCTCGTGTTTTCAAAGTTTTGCGGTGCCCCAAGGCTAAAGTTGAGTTACATTTGCTGATATAATGGTGCTCTAGGTCATAATTGAACCCAATTTATTAGCCCAAGCCACTCACAAAACGTGTCTATTCTGCATTGAGCAGATATTTGGGACCTCCATATTAGGCACCTATCCCATATTGGGACCACTTTCCCCTATAGTGTGCTATTATTATTGCTTTAGCATACACTGATAATTTTCGAGCCTTAATTTCACAAATTGTAGTTAGCTGGATCCAAACATAATCCCAAAGAAAATACGATAATTTAATTCCATTTACGAACGAAATTTGCAAATAACTTCGAGTTTAGGAGCTCTTTTCTTCATTTCAGTAAGCGAGTAAAAAAACTACTGAATTATAACTTATAGAACATTACTATAGAAAAGTTTTTGTAGTTTTTCAATTTTTGAGAACTGTTGGATTTTTATAACCTATTCAAGTCTTTCTTATCTCTTCGTCTTAATCAATGAATTATAAAAATGCCAGACCTTTTACGTATAATAATACGTATCATAATTAATTAAACGCATTTATTTAGAATAACTTAAAACATTATTTAAGAACTCTTTCATTTAAACCTTTTGTAGCTTTTCAATTTTTTAATGATGTGATTATTAACCCCTTAACAGTGTCGCCCGAGCTCAGCTTGGGCAACTACTACTTGCAGAATTTGTGATGCCCGAGCTGAGCTTGGGCAGGAGAAAAATTGACGTTTCCCGTTGTGAAGCTCTAACTGAGTTCGTTTCGATGATGATAGTGATTTTTCGTCGTTTAGAGATTGTGAGACATCATGTTTGAATAATCTTATTCCTAATTTAATAAGATGTGTGCGTAATCCAATACTTTTTTTATGTGTATGTTAAAATAATTAGTACACTTGTAATTACATTTAAATTTTGATTTTTTTTATAAAAAACTTTTTTCTAACACTCATATTAATATAAAGAACAAAATTAAACAGTCAAAAAAATTTTCCATTTGGGTCAATTTTTCTGAAATAAATGTCACTGTTAAGGGGTTAAACTAATAAATTGAAATTTAAATATTAAACAACATAATTTTAAGTCTCATAAATTGTTATAATTAATTAACTACTTAAAAAATTTAGTCACCAGTATAACTTGGTAACGATTTTAGCTATTTCTAAATTCAATTAAGTTCATTGTGTTTTAAATATTTCAACCGTTTATCAGATTTTGATGCAAAGATAGTTTTATGAAATATGAAACAGTAAAACACAAAATTTAGTAATATTATCACACAAAAAGTTTACTCTTTCTCTAATACAATTACTATTTACGGGAATGATAATAAATTACATGTTTAATAACAATAATAACAAAGTAAGGATAAAAATAAGTAGATGAATAAAGTTAAAATAAGGATAGCTTAAATTTTTGACAGACTAATAATCCCTTGAATTTTCGTAATACTATAAGCTACCTTTATATTTTAGAGCATTTGAGTTATTAAGTAACCATCTTGGCCTTTGGGTGTAAAACTAATACCCAGCTCTTATTTAGTCTAAATTGTATTTGTCAAGAATCAATACAAGTATAAAGGTCCTTGAATAACTTGATCTAGATATTATTATAAGAGAGCTAAATAAAGTTAAGAAGTCAAAAATTTCTATTATGATATAAGATGTCTGATCTCTTTCAGTAACTTAAATACACCCCAAGAATAAGTTTATATTAAATCTTGGATAAGCTCTTTTGTCTGTACCCTGACCCTCAGTCCAAGGACCTGTATTTATAATTTATGTAACACTATTTTTTTTCTTTTTTTTGGTAATTACTACAGTATGCAATGATGCTGTTATCCACAGAAACAAAAATATAATGTAAGTTTTTAATAATTTAAAACGCATTGGTGTGATTTAAAAGTAACATTCACTTTAAAATATTATTCCAAATAAGGATTTTTTTTCTTAATTTTGAAAATTTTTGCCTAACCAAAGGTTTTAGCAAAAAATCTTTGGCATAATAATAGAAGTAACATTAAATGAATGCTTTTTTTCAATGGAAAAATGAAAATTTTCAGGACAATAAAATTTGCCATTTTGGATAAATTAATTGCATTAAAAATAAATTGTAACCTAATTTAGTGTTCTTCGGCAATGTATTAGAACTGGAAAACAAGTATGTTACTCATGCTTTGGAATTGCAAAGTTAAGATTATGATAGCAGTCCATAGGAAATAGATATTTTCAGTGGTGCGTCTTACAATATTTACTTTTTATATCATATTGTGACTAAGGTAACAAGATTTCTTCTATTTCAACCCAAAATACCATCATCTAGTCTATTTTTTTTAGTTTAATCCAAAACATACTCTCGATACCATCACGAACTTCGTTATATAGACTGAAAACTTTTAATGGGTTTTTCGTTACAGAATTAATTTTATTTTCGTTTTTTTAATATCGTATCTCTTTGAATAGTGTCGAAACTATTTTGCCAAACCCTTAAAGTATAAAACCAAAGATAAATTATTTTAGAAAATTGTTGTAAAAAATAATGAATATTATCCAGCATCTGTTTCCCTAAAACCAGACCGTATTTATTTTTTATAGGTTTGTAACAAATTCAGATTTTAATAAAAAAACTCTGTAAAAAAGAACCGCCTGAGTGTTAATTTGCTTAAAAAAGTCCTATATTGTCTTAAAAACACACTATCTAAAAAAACCCCAGTCCGTTCGATTTTAAAGTATCGCTCGATTACGATTATACTCTCAAAGTATACTCTTAAATCACTAAGTATTTTAAAAAATTCGAAAAATTCCTTTGTTGTCTTCAAAAACTCGCTGTCTCCAAATCTCCCGTCTATTCAATTTTGGAATTTTGAGGTATCGGAAGTATGCTGTTTTTAGTACATGCTTTTCAGCTAAGAGGTCCGAAACCCAGCCAGAGCGGGTAGTGACAGCTTTTGAGCTTTCATAGTACTCTAACTACTTCTTCCAATTATGAAACTGACACTCATCACACAATACCATGCTGTCCTATGGCGTCGAGGCATCACTCGCTGAGTCCTCTGCCTCGCTGATGCAGCGTGACTTGACGCGTCTGTCAGGAATTCGCCGAAACCCTATCTGCCCCAAGACTCCATAAAACACCCAGCATCAGATTGGATGTTGAGGTCATTGAAGAATTGGGCCCAGATAGGCTGGCTCATCCGGAGTCACAGATGGGGGTTATCTTGCCCTGGGGTCACGGGAAACCACCATTTGTATCCTTTGGAGCACTTAAAACGCTTTAATAGTGTTCTATAGAGGATGGCGAGCAGGGTGTTCGTGTTTTGGAACGCGAATCTAGCTTTGTAAGTGTTATCAGGGAGGATTTGTTGAGAAAACAGCAGTAATTTTGGCGCATCTGCTTTCTTTCTGCACCAGCGGCGCTTTTGTGGGTTTATCAATGGACGGGCTCTTCCGAAGTTTACAAGCTGATGTCCAGAGTATCTTTTAAAGCAAAAAATGGATTTTTAATTGGGATACTTAGTCTTTCTGTAGATTGAAATAGGGCTTTTTCTTCTCTCAAGAAGAGGCTTTTTTACGAAAAATGGTGATTTGTTTAGGGAGACACGAAATATTATACAGCGTTGTTTTAAACGTTCTCAGTTTATGTCTTACAATTTTTTTACTATTATACATTTTTTGCCATTAATAAGGATAATATATGAGTGAAAATTTGTAAAACTGTAAGGAAATTATATTAATTTAGTAACATAGTTATGCTTACATACCTTAGTATTTTAAAACTGTTAAGAGTTAAGGATATTTTCGAGAGATAGTTACTAGTTGCTAGTTACAACCAACCTAATTTCTTCCTCTTATAGTTTATGAATTCTAAAGCAAGGAAACAACTTTGAATTATCTTCTACTAATCTAATGGATACGTCATAACTGCTGTTTTTCTAAAGCAAAATTTTCTTGGATACTTTTTTCAACAAGTTTTACATGGATACCCATTTTTGTCTGCTTAATTATTCTATTATGTTAGTTACAATTAGTTTTTTTCATGAATATTTTTCATCTCGTAGTTTCAGTTTTTTTCCCAGAGCCTACAGGGATTTTTATCGAATTTTGAAGTTTGTGGGCCAAGCACAGTCAGAAATGATCGAAACTTTTTGAAATTTCACATGAAGGATCTTTGCTAAAATATCTTGTGAAAAAAGATAGTAAATTTTTGAAATTTAAATTTTAAGGGTTTTAAAATCATCTTTCTGAAATTAAAGTAACCTCACCAGTAAAATTATATAACTGAAAAAAATATAGCTAGAATCTCTCAGATAAGTTTTCATCGTTTGAATCCTTATTAACAGAAATTATCAGGAGTATCTCTTTCAGAAGAAAAGGTAAGTTCTGTTTTTAATTTGAAAATACGTTGTGGATGAAATTGGTAATAATACAGATGATTAAACCCCAAAATTTAATATCAATGTTTTTTCCACTGTTTTTTATATCAAAAACTGATAATAGTTCATGGAGTTCAGGGAAGAAATCTTGTTTTAATAATAACAGGTGATCATAATTATTAATGTTCATTCGCGATGATTATTTTCTAAATAATATATTTTTCATGTGAAACCTTTCAGTTTTTCTTAAGATTTTTGTTATAATTGTTTGCTGAGTAAGTTTTTGTTCCCTATTCATAATTCCATATTTATTATGTTAGTTTCAATTAGTTTACCCAAATGTAAGTTTTTTTTAACAAGAAATGTTCAATGTTAGAGGTTCTTAAGCTTTGTGTTAAAAAATCACCCCCTATCAAACTGAATTCTTTCTCATGGTGAATAAATTTTTTTCTAAAGCGAAATAAAGCTAGTATACCTTTTTATGCCAAATTTGATATTTATTATATCACTTAGATATTTTGTTGCTATTTAAAAGTATACCTTTACGTATCCATAAAGGGGGTGTTCACCTCATCAATTAATTTAAGTAAGGGAGAGATTACTATATTTTAGAAAATCGTGCAACGGTCAAATTGTTGATCTTTAAAAAAATCAATAATTCAATTCATAATTTTAAAAAAATTATGTGAAATAATTGTGTTCCAAAATGTTTCTATGACACCGATTGTGGATTCTTAGCAGGATCAGATTCATCAAGTTCATTTTATTTTCATAAAAACTTTTCAACTTACATTTATACCTTTAATGAGATTGGACAACTGCCCTTACCATTCATCCCCTGGATCCTGGATCTGGTGCATGCTTGATTTCCTTTGAAAAATAAAGCTATTAGTTTACGAAAAAAAAACTTCATAAGATCTGAAGATAATTGAAACATTTTGTGTGCAGAAAAAAAACTGAATTTTTTCTACAGACAAAAACTGCTTAGACTGAGAGTTTCCATTCCCTTCATTTTTTGAAGCAATTTCGTATTTTGGTTCTTACGTATTATGCCGTCGACCGTACCGCTTAATCAAAAACGTCATCAAAACCCATTGACTTTTCTATTGATGTGCCGCTGAATTAAACGGCATCTGAACGGTATAAGGTATAATACGTAAGTACCCTTATTTTTTAGACGGGGCAACTGGCGGTTGTTAAAGCATAATTAGAAAGGTATCCTTCAAGTAGAAAAATATACCTTCTATATCCTTTATAGGTTTTTTTTTAAGAATATTGAATGTGACCCCAACAACATTTTATACTCGAAATTCCCCCAAAAATTTTAGCCGCTCGAGATTTTCCAAAACTTCTTTATTCCTAAAATTTGCCAAAGAAATAAGCACTCAAACAAAAAATATCTGATTCAATCTTTCCCATTTTCTAAGCATTACAATAAATTGGAGAGCATTCCTTAGAAACGTACATCTTCCAGCCCTTCCATTCATTTGCAATCTTAAGTACCACAGGTATACCAATCCTTTTTTCTCAACAACCATAAAAAACATGTCCTATCAAGTTCCATTCCATCTCTAATAAAAAAAACTAAGGCTCAACCCTCAGCCTAGCCTCGTGATCCTGCATAAACAAGTTCCCTCTCCAGCAGGTGCTGTAAGGAGGCAAAGAAGGCACAGGTGTTCCAGGTACAAAGAAACCATCTGCCGTGGTACCGGAGAAATGCTGTTCCTTCCCTGGGCCAACCAGATCCTGGGGGTGAAATGAGATCAGGCTCTTAACTTATCATTTTCTTCGGATTATGGTGTAGTGCGATCTAAAATTATACGTCGGAATAAGAAATATCTGACACCGTTCTTTGACAGATCAGGTTTTTTTACATCGGTAGCGTCTTTCATCTGATTATTTGCATGTTGTGGTATATTTCTTTTCGGTAAAAAATATAATCATTTTTATTTCGGAATTAAAATAGATGTAGAAGTTCACTCAATACTGCTCAGCCAACGATAGTAAAAGGGTCACATGATTACAGACATTGCACGGCCGATAGTTGGGTAACCGGTGATAGTTGGGGGTCTTGCTTCTATATACAAGCAAATGTCTCTTCCTCTTTTGATCAACTGCCCCTCAACTTCCACCTGTCTCCCCTCCGAAATTCCCAACGTTGTCAAAATCACGTGACCCTTTTACTATCGTTGGTTTAGCTGTAATCTGTAAGGATTATGTAATGTTTTAATTGAATCCCGTATTTCTGAAACATGTTAAACGCCCCTTTTCTGAAAAATGAGTGATTGGTGGTGGTGCCATAGGATTTTGTAGAGGTAGGGTGTTTTTTTAAGACGTTTTGATAGTAATACATACATTCAAAATTCCCATGCTTGTGACATTTTATTACATTCATGTGATTAAAATTCTGGATCTATGAATCATTTTATTATAAGAGGCCATCAAATATATACCCCAGTTCATAATATTAACCTTTTACAGGCCAATGTTCCCAATTGGGTTCATCATGTTTGAAAATTTATAAAAAAATAACTAGTGTCGGTATACAATTGAAAATTTTATTATATAAAGTTGAAAGATGACTTGATTTTTTACAAATAAAATGAAGTTTCTATTTTCATGGTAAAAAATTACAAAAAATCTTAAAATTGGCCATTTTTGCGCTTTTTGATAGAGGCACACAAAAAAATTCATAAAAAATTGAAAAAACGTCCAAGGTTCCTAAAATTTGGAAGGGATATTGAAAAAGAGTTACCTTGAAAATATATCATGAGTATTAACACTAATTATCAAAAACTCACCTGTTGAAACTTGCTAAACTTGCATGTTCCCAATTGGGAACATTGGCCTGTCGCCGCTATACGCAGGAGACCGAGTTTGCAGTATGGCGTTATATTATAGAATTCAATAGAACGGGGGTATTTCTTTTCCGTAAAGAATAAAAATGTTTTATAATTGATTAAAGGGGAATCCCCTTTCAACAAGGAAGTAGCTGGTTTGTTTTTACTTTTGGTTGAGTATTTTTTCCCGTTTGAATCTACGATTTTGTTCAGAGAAATGATGAATGTGTATATAAACCTTGAATAAGTCAGCTTCCAAAGTTAATAACTTATCGCAGATGATTTATTCTTGCAAAAAAAGAAAAGTTAGTAGATTCACACTTCTAGTATTCTATTATTTATTATACATAAGAAATAAATTTCGAAAATATTGGATCCGAAATGCTTTTTATATCAGCAAATAAGAGTATACAATGTTTCAGATTTTTTTAAGTAATGGCAGTAAAATTTTCTTATAAATTTATTAATAGTATACATTCAAAAACAATAATTTCATTTATTACTCAAATTTTTAATCATTATTTTTGTACTAATTATTAAAATCAATTTTAAATCCTATTTATAAATGTACGATAACTTCAATATTTTACTTGTATATAATAAAATAGCTTGTTTTTTTGATTTTGGGAAAATTAAAATAAATTAATCCCTCATATTTTAGATGTTTTAGATATCTCCAATTCTTTATTGTATTTTTAAGGCTAGTGTATAAAATTTACAAACATAATGATATAAAGTTTTGGTATTTTGCTTATGTGTAACGTGAAATTGTCATTAAATTGTCTTCAAATTTCAGAAATTTCTATAAAATTACAGCTTAAACCAAAAGATAAACTACAATTAAGATTGATTTTGTTAGTTATACCACGAAATTCGGGTTTTATTTTATGTGTTTATCATTTTAGTCTACGCTTGCTTCCCCGGTCGAAGTATAGTCGGAAGTGGCCAATGTTCCCAATTGGGAACATGGTGAAAATCACACTTAAAAATTTTTTACCGCCTTCAAATTAATAACACTAGTCGACAAAATTAAACTTTTTTTCCCTAACAAAAATGAGATTAGGTATTTCCGACTAATTTGAGGGTGTAGAGTTCAGAAATAGTTGTGAAAAAGCTGCAGCACGTACAGTTTTTTTGTTACAAATATAGCACCAATACTGAATGAAAGGAAAAAAGCGTTGAAACCACTCGTTTTTTAACAGTTAATCTCATTATTTTAGCATAAAATACTATCATAATTGAGATTATATACATGTTTCAGACAATATAAAACTAAAAACCATTAAACATTTATTAAATACGATGCAATCTTCACTTTTTGCCTCTTAAGTGGCGTCAAATCTCCTCTTTTAATGAACCAAGAGCTGTAGCCCAAAATTGCTATTTCTCAATGACCTATGTATCGAGTGAATGTCCTAAGGGAATCTATACCATTGTTTATGATTGAATACAGTGAGATTTTCCGGAATCAAATTCAAACGTGGATGTAAAATATGATTTTTGAGTAATGGTCAACGTATTATGGCTTGGTAAGACTAAAACAGACCCTTCTATTGGGATTAAAACATTTTTATCGGTCCTTTTTTTCTAAAACTTATCCTACCACTCTCCTAAAAACCATTTCCAAGCTGATAATGAGTTTTTATTAAATTTTCCTTCAAAAGCCAGGTCGTGAATCCTTTTTTAATCAGAGGTTCATACTGACTTTGTGTTTGCCTTCACTTAATGGCAAAAAAAGTCCTTTTAAATACTTTTTGGAGTGTTTTTTTCGGTATTTGTCATTGATATTAAATAACCAAGATAATTTGAATGCCCTCCCCATACTATATGGATAGTTATTTGCATAGAACTACTGTTGACTCTTACGCACTTAAAAAGAGCCACATTCAAACTACTGCAACACACGTGAGGAGCCCAGATTTCCTTTTAGTCACCTATTTGGACCCAAATCAGTGGGAAAAAACCTTTTCCCACTTTTTCTGTTAAATACTACCGCTGAATTGTAATTTAAACCGTACCCAAATTTTGCAAAACGTATTGTGTATAAAAGTGCAAAATCTACTCTGAAAACTCGTCATTTTTCAAAATGAACTGCAGTACAAAAACATAGCCACACTTTTAAAATAATGTCTACATACTGGGATACTAGAAATAAATTAATTGGATGGGATTGCAGGATTGCTATTGGACAAAAATGACGCTTAAAATGCAAAAATTATGAAAAAAAAACAGAAAATCGAAAATTTTTTTTACACAAATATGGGGCGTGGTGGAACTTTTTTACTTGCAGATATTTGATTAACTATATGAATTAGTAACAAAAATAGTAATTTGGTTGTTGTTAGGAAACCACTGTCGACTAGTGTAATTTTTCTTAATTGAAGCATTAGAAGGTAAATTATGCAAAAAAATTAATTAAAATATATCTGGATCTGAATTCGGCCTGTAAAAGGTTAAACTAATTTTGTAGGCTTTTAAAGCAAAATAGTTTATTATCCACAAAAGTTACATCTAAACACTATCTAATTGACTTCAAAGATTTCTATATTAACAATTTGAATTGGCTGGCCACCATTTTTGATTCTAGAGTTGGAATCATTAAAAAATAAGGATTTATACATCTATTAACCAAAAGAGAAAATGAGAACTCTATAATAATTTTATCGGTTAGTATTTAAAAAGGATATGTGTTATTTTCAACTAATACTCCCATTTTTATTTAAAAAACCCTTAAAAAATTAGAGTTATGAAAAAAGACTTGAACACATTCAATTCCAAATATACATCCTGGGGAATGAAGATAATGGGGTTGGCTTATGGCGTTCAATCTTTTATGTGTCAGGTATTATGGTAAGGTAACTAAACAGCTATAATTAATGTGTAAAAATAATTTTTCCAAGACGCTCAAGAAATTCGTCGTCAAATGAAAGACACGCTGCCTAACAGAGCGAAATTATTGAATGAAAAATCAAACAAAAGTTATTTCAAATCGATAGTGTTTGAGTGTTCCTTAAGAGGAAGTATTCCTAACTAGTTTTTATAACTCTTTTTGGGAAAGAAGTAAAAAAGATTAATATAGAATTGGGATATAGTTAATTTTTTTAATATCAAACATAAACAATAGAATATTTTCACTCAAATTAATTTGATCGGAAAAAATATGTTAACTATTTCATTCTGTAGACCGAAAATGTTTTCCTTTAAATTCAGGAAAACATTAAGAAACCAAATGGACATTTATTTTTTATATTGTTACTTTGAATTTCAAACTGATCATATTATTTATTAGTCTAGACTCACTTAGTAATTAAAACATGGTTAGATGGTATAATAGCTTATACCATTATGTAGAAAGCTTAAAAATAGGAATATGAAATTATTTTAGTTGAAATAATAGCTTTATAACATATGCTATGATCATTCATATTTGAAGTATTTTTTATTTCACATTGGAAAAACAATTACAGCTGATAGGAGAAGCGAATCCAGGGGTCGGCACGGGACGCTCGTGCCCCCCCGAAGGGTAAAAGTTTATTAGATAAAATGAGATATGAAAGTAATTAAAAAAAAATCCGCAATTTTTAAGCGTTAAAATGCTTTAATGTGTGTAGTTTATGTCCAAAGAAGTATATTCCCCTTCGATTTTATCAAAAACATCGCAGTTTCTGCCGCTGGAGATGTTTCAAAAATCCTGGTGCCCCCCAGAAGTCAAACCTGGACCCTCCCCTAAGCTTTTGGGACTTAAACCGGTTCAAAATTTTTAAAAATACTTTACCCACCCTAGTTACATGTTTTTAGAGATGACTAAGATATCCTTTAAATTGTTTTTTCTTAAATTTCACCGAAAAAACCTCGGTTTTACTCTCCACCACTTTTTGAAGCAAAAATAAAAAATGATAAAGAGAAAACAAAGTGTTCTAGCATCTTCTTCTTTTACTTAAACCGATTCTTGAACTTCACCTTAATCTTTAAAGAACCAGGGTGAATCCTTTCAAAAATTAACAAGAGAGAAATTAAATCGCTTAATTCCGAAACGTGTCAAACGCCACTTTTTTCAAAAGTGAGTTATTGGTGTCGGGGGTTTCGGGAGAGGTAAACGCACATTTTAAAGTAAAAATTATAAAAAAACATGATTTTATAATAGTTTTCCTGCATGTTAAATTTCAACTTTAGTGCTGAAACATGTCAAACGACGTCGCTTGACTGGTTTCTGCACTTAAACAGCGGGGAATTTTGTTCATGCCGTCTCATCTGCAGCTTATTTGGAACGGCTTTTTTATTTAATCGCATACAAAATCTATATGCGAATGGAAAATCCCTTCTTTAGAGGTTAGGTCCATCAAGCCATGGTAAAAACCATATTTTGAAAATTTTTGTCCGAATTTCAAAACAAAGGACATTTTGTTAGCTATATATTTAAAATCTTCTTGCTTGTGGCCCTTTATTACATCCATGTCCATAAAATTTCATCCTTGTTATTAACTTCCAAGTCAAGTTACAGGACCGTAAAAAACGCTAGTTTAGAACATGTTTTAATCCTTTAATGGTAACGATACCTCATTGTTAAATTTAGTTTTCTTTCATTTTAGTTAAACATAACGTTTTTACGGTCCTGTAACTTGACTTAGAAGTTAATACCAAGGATGAAATTTTTATAGGAGGGTGATATACCTTAGTGAGTCTTAATCTGTAATGTTTTCAAATTTTTAAACTGTGTTCCACCAGAAATATAGAGGGTCAAAGTTTGAAATTTTTTTGAAATCGTCATATTTTGAAGGTTCATAACTCGACTTGGAAGCAAATACCAAAAATGAAATTTTTAAGGTTGGATGATACCCTAATGAGGATTAACCTGTAAAAATTTCAGATTTTTAAATATAGAAGGACAAATTTCGGATTTTTTTTTAAATTTCCTAACTTTGAAGGCCTATAACAACAAAAAAGAACATAATATCGGGGTTGTTATATATAGTTTAGTAAGGTGGCTACACATTGATTACAAAAAACATTTAGAAAATATTGATCATTTGTGAATTCTACGCCTTCGAAAATTGAAAAATCATTTTTAAAGTTCAACTTTTGGGCTGATTTTCGATGTTCGGGACATGATTCTCCTTAAATTTGTATCGCACATTATGAAGGCTGTATCTTTCTGATGTGTAAAATGACTTTTCTTGTATGAATTTTAGTTTAAACCAATCAGAAGTAACGAAAGTTTACGTAAACGCAAAAATCAACATTTTTCGTAGAACATCGATGGGTGCCATAAAAATTCAAACCAATGTAAAAAATTAAAGATTGTGTTTTTGGACTCTAATGATGTAAGAATCAACCCTCAAAAACTTATTTGATTTTAAAATGGTCGAGCGACCACCTCTGGATCTCTTAATATGGATTGACCCCTATGTGTTTCAATACTATCTTAATTTTTCTCGGCAATGTGAACATAAAAACAACTTTATAGTTTGTTATTCACCTTACTTAAATTAAAACTAAAATTTGATATCAAATTAATAGAATTACTTAAAAGTTTTTCAACTCCAATAAAGTGGTGAGTAAAAATGGTTCTTAAAACTCCAGTGTTTTCAGAAAAATGAAGTATTGATTAACTTAATTGAATTGTTTATTTAGTTTCATTAGTAAGAAAATTTATCGAAAAATATTATACGAGTATATTTTTAAATAGTTATCTCCTTGTTTATGAAATATAAACAGTAAAAATAAAATTGAACTGGGGAAAAATAGCTGTATTAATAATAATAATCTTTTTAACAATAATAACATAATTATACATTACAATTTTAATTAGGTTATATATTATACTTTTGTTAGTTATATTTATACTAATTACAATACAAGATTTGTTAAAACATCAATATTGATTCCTTTTTTTCAGTTTCTGACTACAGTGAAGTTGAATAGACCAACATGGTCGTCAGTTAACCCAAGAGCTTATAAAGTATTTTGAAATAGAAACATTCATCTCTATAGTTTATATAGTCGTGAAGCACTTGTATCATAATGAAATGTTGATTGAATGGCCGTGGACCAGGACATGCAAATTTAGCTCATTTTTCTCAGGAGCAACTACAAGAGACAGTAATCATATTGAATCCAACATAGAACTCAGCATGGTGAAATTGCTTCGTTCTCAAACTGAAATGATTGCCAATGTGCCAAACACCGATTTTCAACTATATGAAGTGCGTCTCTTCTGTGTAGTTTTGTGTTCTTAAGTTATATTGTGTAATTTGTAATTATTTTGTGTTTATGGTGTATTATAATTTGACTAGTGTAGTAAGAGACGTAGTTATTTAAAAGCAGTCTACTTCTTAACTCAACGGACCCTCTTTGATAATAAATATTTGCTAACATTTCTCTCTTATGCGTGCCTTTATTAGTTTGGGAAAAATAAATTTTTTCCACCTAGAAAACCCTACTTCCAATTCACAGGTATTAAAAATGGTTGAATAGTAGAATAATAAAAATCCAGACATGGTTTTTGGAATTACTTTTTATTTTAACTTTAAATTATATGCAGAATTCATTGGAATTGAGAAGTGAACCAATAGCTTGGTGCAAGCGTATGAAGCTTGGATTCGGTAGTCCTGGGTTCTAATCTTGGAATTTAAGATTTTTAAATAAATTTTAATGCAACGAAAACTGGTATTTGGTAAAAGCACTGGTATCCCGATCGGCAGGTTCATGGTTCAGTTCCTCGTGATTTTTTTACATGGTGAAGAATCAACTTCAAATTTATTAGAAGAACTGTCTAGCTGCAAGAACGGATGGCTTGGTGAGATTATGCACCAGTATCCCATCTATAAGGTCCTCAGATCGAATCTGAGTGTTCACGAATCGGTTTTCTGAAGTTTTTTTTAAATTGTGAAGTATCAACTTCAAATTAATTAGAAGAACTGACTAGCTGCAGGAACGGATGGCTTGGTGTGTTAGTGCACCAGTATGCTGGATCCACAAGGCCTTCAGATTGAATCTCCCTTGGTTCAAGTCTGAGCCTCTCCCCGGGTATAGCACTCGGACATAAATACGGTTGAGTATTTGTAAATTTTCCTGCCTATACACGGGGGGTCATAACGTTTTCTTTTTTTGAAATTTAACTGTGACCGTATCAGTCAAATTCTTTAAAAATATCACTATTTTACAAGATTTTTAATTTTATTTTGCGTAATCCAAGACTATATCCCTTCTGTCTTCGACGGAAACTAACTAATGAATCTTAAAAATTCCATTAAAAGTCTCTAAATATTACCCATGGTAGCCCACCACAAACCCCAACCCCCGCCCTGTCGCTTCACTTTTACTTCATAAATTTTTATTAATTTTTTAAGTGGTGGTAAAACAAAGATGATTTTGGTAAAATAAATATACTAGAGTTAATAATTTTTTTCATAATTTAAAAAGCGGTGATTATATTCAAAGTATGCTAACGCGAAATTCACAGAAAAAGAACAAGTATATTAGAAAATTATTCTTTCACAAGTTATGAAATGTGTGGGGACCAGACTATTATTTTATATTAACGGAATCAAAATGAATTGCAGAACATATATTGGGACCGAGATTCCGTTAGCAAATAAATAAAGAATAAAGGTGCTCCACTTAATTATTTTTTTTCTAATTTAAAAAGAGGTGAATATTCAACATTGGTAATGTGAAATTAATAAGAAAAGAGCAGTATATAAAACTACTATTTCACAGGTTATGGAAAGGAGGCCAAACTGTTATTTTATATTAACAGAACCAATTCATTTGCAATACTTAGAGGGCTATCTAGATTCTGTTAGACGGAAAATAAAGGTGTCCAACTTAATATTTTTTCCTAATTTAAATCAAGTCTACATAAAAAAATATTGTTAAATAAGGGGCAAATGCTAAAGCAAAAGGAAATACATTTTTAGATTTAATATATTTTATTGTATATAAACTGCGACTTTATAACATAACAAAATATACTAGAATGAAAACACTTCATTGTAAGATTTTCATCAATACATAAATAAAATTTACAGTTACCTTGAAGTAAAATAGAAACACAGCAACTTTTTGTGGCAAACTTCTGACGGTAATAATGGATTGCATTAAAGCATCAGTGACTTACTAGAGCTGACTTAAGTCTAATTTGGACGGTGCCATTACAAATATCAAATATTTTAACACAGATTTAAAGACAGCTCTCTCATTGATTTTAAATTACAAAGGAATATGAAAATGGACATATTGAATCTTGGATGGTAAGATAACAGTAAAAGACTCACATTAAATCAAACCAACATTTATTTGTATGACTTAGGGTGTCAAAGAAACTTAGGAATAATTAATAAGAAATTACCTTACTTAGATTCAGACATCATAAGAATTGTATTTAGCTAGAAGAAATCTAGCTAAAAACGTGATTTTGAAGAAACTGCAGTCATATGATTTAAAGTCATTTAGGACAGTAATTTATTTTAAAATGGTAGATTTAAAACAGTATGCATTTAATTTGAAAGTCATACATATAAAAATAAGATTCATATACAGTACCCAAGATATTTGTGTGAGTATCACCTAATATTGGACGAAAACAGTTTGGACATGAGCGTAGGACATAATAAAACAATCATATAATGAAGAAATGAAATAGAATCTTCAGATTCTGAAGAATCTTAAAAGAGCAATAGAAGGAAACAAATTTACATGAACATTACAACAAGTCATTAAAGTAGCCGCATATGAGTTCTTCTAAACTTAATTAGCTAAAAGGTCCAACATAAAAATAAAAACTTACAAAATTCAACACAGATTAAAATTTATTGAATCCTAAAGTCTCCAAAAGGATTTTTCTTTCAAAAAATTAAATTGTGTTGCTTGAGAGTGAGTGACAACATGAAATTCTCGACAAGTAGTTACACTGAGAGAAATGACAGTTTCAAATTTGAGTAATTCAGTGTTCCCAGTTTGGTATGAAACCTTTTGGTTCAAATATGACGACCCAATTCTTTCACTTTTGTAACACCAGACATACTCAGTTTCAAACAATTTAAAAGTCACCACTCAAATTATGCTTATTTTTAGTTTATATTTGAAAATTGAAACAATTGCAGCGTATCGAAAATAACATTATGATGGTGTGATAACGTGGTGTAACACAACGTTGCGACGTCGCACTCAACTTACTGATCCACTTCCCACGTCATAGTAACGTGGCTATATGCTCATCATAACTGTAAAACATTACACCCTCTTTATAAGAATGTCATGGACGAATTAAAAATGAGTACATTATGCTTTATTTTTGAGTATCTGCACATTTTAAAAATGAGTAATACATGTTTTCAAATTTGAGTAAATTTGAATCGGTGCCTGTTTGAGTGCGTGACATACTCAGAATAGAGTAATTTTTACTCATTTTTGAGACTGTCATTTTAAGAGTGTACCCTTTAGGTGAGTATTACATTTGCAACATTTATAGTGCATACAAATAGTATAAATATGCAAGTATTTCAACAGAGGAGATTCCAGATACTATTTACTCAGAGTGCCAGTAGTTGTAAGCCGGTAAGGGGCCATTTACAAATTGCACCACCGCTAGTGAGAAAATTATTCTGTAAAGTTTAAACACATTTGTGGTACCACACTTTAAAATGCTTTTACAATGCAGTTAAAATGCTAGAAGAGATGCCATGATTTAACAGCAATAAAATAAGTCCCCAATCATCAAGTAATAAAAATAAAGTAAGATTTATAATGCGTTAAATTTACCTTTAATTTTAGTTCTGAAAGTGTAACAACGGAGAGGGATCCATTGAAAAATGTGAAAACTTCCGGAGGGGGGTTAGACTCCTTAAAAATTGTAGGACACAATTTGTGAATGACCCCTAACGAAGGAAAGGTATGCTCGATAATACCCGCAGCTTTAGCTACATTAAGGGAAATAAAAAAAATTTTTGGTCCGAAAAAAACAATGGCCGTGATTTTCGAAAAAGCATTCCCTCTCACAAAAAGGAATAACATCGCTAGGGTTTTACATTGTGTATAAGCAGGAAGTACGAAAAGTTTAAGTCAATGCCTCCTGTTGCAAACATTCTTCTTCATTTTGGGATTTCCCTATTGTCTGAACATGAACTTGAAACAAGAACTTTAAGTGGGCCGAAACTTTCAAAAGTAGTAATTTGAGAACCAAAACAATTCCCAGGAAACTATCTCAAAAAAATAACCCTTCACGCTAGTTATTTCATGGAATTCGAGCACAATTCTGTGCAATTACATAATTACTGAATGTTTTACATGCTTGAGAATTTAAGCTGTTTCACTCGTTCTTCAAGATCAAGAACAGTTGAAACACCAAAACAAGAAAGTTCTGAAAAACAGTTTGGGAAGTTCACCTATATGTTGATATAGATTAATTCGGCAAGACGGCCTTTAGTGAGATAATGCTGATAAATAGAGTGGCATAAGCATTTAAAATTTCGTCCACAATAGTACATAGTTAACATTCTCGCTTCATTTCCTTATTTACAAAAATGCTCATAATGAAAACTAAGGACAATTCCATACATAAACTAGTGTGCATTTTCAGCAGAGATAAATATCACCATTTTTTAAAAGTTTCCAATTGGGTTATTAAAGATAGCAATTAATACTACATATTTTACCACTCATTTGACAATCTAATAAAATGTTAAAATCTCGGAATTAAGAATAACCATTTCTTCCTCCAAAATCCCCAAACCAACTAAAATGTATAAAAATTTCAAAATCATCAGTCAAAAACTTTTCTTTAACATAATAGTATTCATAAAAGTTTTTTTACAAATGCCAGATCCCAAACAGCTATGCACAACTATTGCATCTCTTCCGGTTTCCATCATGATATATTCAAATATACGTGATAAATGCAATATAAAAGGCGCGTTGAGCATAACACGTAATAAATGCATACAAATATCAGCTTTATAGAATACATTTCAAAGTAAAAACACCTTTTTATCACAAGCGGGAATAAAATGCACTAAAAAGATTCATGTATGAGTAAAAATTTTAACAAGACTTATTTTACGGGTTTACAGCAAGCATTCGTTTTTATTTGTTTGTTCATTGAGAAATGTCTTGAAGAATATTTTTGACACATCATTTATACATGGAAATGTTTGAGAAATTTTTAACAGAGTTGATAGAATCTCGGAAATATGGAATAGATTAGCTAAACTACTTATTTTAACGCCTTTATTCAGAACTAAGTAAAAAATCAAATTTCCTCTGCAGCAAGAAAAAGCTAGGCAAAATTTGCATTTAAATTTAAAACATGAAAGTTAAGACAAAAATAAAGGAATTTTTTAAAAAAGTGATTAACTTGTCAAAATTCTACACTGTAAAAATAAGTTCGTACTTTTACACAAAAATTTTCTAATTTTTTACGAAAATTTTCTGTAGCCTAGAAAACGCGCCTTTACGGAATTTTTTCCGTACAGAGAATTGAGATTTAAAAATTATCACCACTAAAAGAATGAATTTCAAAAACAAGTATAATATTTATATGACAAAAAATTCATCTGGATCATTTAATTTAGAAGCTAATTTTCTTTAAAATACTGATAGTTTTTTTATGTTTGCGAGTGCAGTGGATGTTTGCGAGCAAACAGAAATTAACCGGCGACAGTGATGCTGGCACATTAAAATGCAAATGCACAACAATGCTTAACTTTTTTACAAACACCGCGTGTGAATAACTGTACAATATTTTACATTATTATGTTACCGTACAATGAAGAAAATATGAATGTGTATGGTTAATGAAATATTAGTGTATTCGGTGAGTTTAATACAGTTGGGAATATTTTCATTCATTTAACAAATATTAATACTGATGATACGAAATGCTTGCAACTATATAAAATTATTTTAACAACGAGGTATCTTACAAAATACATTTCTCTGTAAAAAATATCGTAGCTCGGTTGTTTTTAAGTGATGGTAGAACATTGTTCCATTTCATTAACACAATAAGCATTAGAGCACAACAAGTAATCGTCCCTTCACAAAATATACAAAAATGCGTCAAAAGAATTTGAGCTAGGAACATAAAAAGTAATAATAAGAAACGCAACAAGGATCTAAAGTTGAACACAGTAAAACGTTAAGTAACGAAAATTCTACAACTACATTTTTTAAAATGTTTTTTTACTTAGGGGAATGTGAGTGATTACACTACCTATTACTATTTCTATCCAGATACTTTTATGTCAGTTGTACATATCATTAGATATTTACATTAAAATTGATAAATTCAGGATGACATATGCAATGTTAAATTTACACCAAATGCTGTAGTAACTATTTCTTGAAAAAAAAAATTACTTTTTCACTGAAAAGGGATGTTAGTTTTTGCAACTTATATAACACTGGTCTACAAAAAAAAACTTTTTTTCTGATGGCTGGAATATTAAAGCTGTTTTTGTATATATTTGACCTCCTGATTCCGAATATGGCATTCGTTTTTGCTCATCAGCTCTAGTTTTTAAGATATTCGAAAATTAAGTTTTTTTCACTTTTGACCTACCTTTTATACAATATGGTGCTATAAAAATGACTTAAAAATAAAAAACCTAACCACCCAAGGCTTTTCCTATTCCTTAGGGTCTCAATAGATAGTGTATAAAGTTTCAGCCCCCCAAGTTAATTTTAAGGGGAACCTATAGGGCCCTAAAGTTAAAAAAAAGTCGAAAAATTGGTCTTTTTTTCAGAATTTAAAAAAATATTTTTGAGTTTTTTAATTTGATAAATTTGGCTAATATATGCTTTTTAGAACTTATTTAGACCGCTAAAAATATTTTTACTTTAAAACTGCACCTCTTTAGAGCGATGTTTTAGTTTTAATGCGAGAATTAGGGTCATTTCCCTCAAAAACGCTTGGTACCAATAATAGTGGTTGAAACGAATAAATTTCGAATTTTTCAGAAGTAAGTCATCAAAAAAGATGTCCTTTGATGTAAAACTGAATTTCACATGATAAAGATCAGTAAAACAGTAGAAGCTCCTCTCGAGCTTTCAAGCCCTAAAATTTGAAAAAAATTGGAAAAAATGCTTTTTTTCACTGATCTGTATCATATGAAATTTCAGTTTTATATCAAAGTACATCTCTTTTGATGACTTACTTCTTAAAAATTCGAAATTTATTCGTTTCAACCACCATTATTGGTACCAAACGTTTTTAAGCGAAATGACCCTTATTCTCGCCTTAAAACTAAAAAATCGCTCTAAAGAGGTGCAGTTTTAAAGTAGAAATATTTTTAGCGGTCTGAATAAGTTCTAAAAAACATATATTAGCCAGTTTTATCAAATTAGAAAACTCAAAAATATTTTTTTAAAAATTCTGAAAAAAATACCAATTTTTCGACTTTTTTTCAACTTTAGGGCCCTATAGGTACCCCTTAAAATTAACTTGGGGGGCTGAAACTTTATACACTATCTATTGGGAGCCTAAGGAATAGGAAAAGCCTTGGGTGGTTAGGTTTTTTATTTTTAAGTCATTTTTATAGCACCATATTGTATAAAAGGTAGGTCAAAAGTGAAAAAACTTAATTTTCGAATATCTTAAAAACTAGAGCTGATGAGCAAAAACGGATGTCATATTCGGAATCAGGAGGTCATATATATACAAAAACAGCTTTAATATTCCAGCCATCAAAATGAGTGTTGACCAGTGTAATATTTCCAGCTTATTAAAAACGCGCAACTCTTCGAATTGGAAACATGGGATTAATATTTGAAAGAAATCAGTATAATTTGGTTTCATAACAGCTAGAGTTTTTTTACTGAAACCAATAAAAGGGAATTATTATACCTTCTTTACTTTATCTTTAAGGAATTAAAGTCACTGATTAAATTAAACTAAATTACATAAAATAATTATTATTAAAGGATGAATCCCAAATAAAAACTAACGAGTGGTAAATTTCCGATCCGTTATACAAGAATATGATACTCTCAAAAATTAATTAGAAAGTTAAGGCTATTAATTGAAATTAAAAATATTCAAACATTCACTAGAAAGGGTAGACTAAAGACTGAAAAGGAAATAAACTATACGAGAGATCTCTAAATCAACAAATCTATTACAGGTACAAATGGTTTCGTTGCTTGCTGGTTTACATGTGATATGCTTATTATTTACTTTAGGAAATACTTTAGTAGAAGAAACAGAACATAAGTAACTTAGGAGGATAACTGTTTCAAAAGAAACGAGAGCTAAACACAATGAGGATGATCAAAATAACACCTAAACATAATAAGGAAACCGTTTGTAGTTTTTAAGATATAAACGAGTACCCTACCGTAACTACTTCTCTCATTAAAAAACAATGAATAAAATAAAACAAGTACTATAAACTAATGATAAAAACAACAACACACAAAATAAATCGCAACAACCTTTCTGAATCAACAGAATTTTGGCATCTTAAAATCAACCTTCGCATGGTTCGATCCTGCTTCAGAAATGAGACTACCCGCGCGTACTTATATATAAAGGCCCTTTCAGAGAGGCATGTGTGTACTGCACAAGTGCATCCGTTAAATTATAAAATTATATTTCAATTGAAAAATTCAACTTCATAATCCAACTCAGTTGAATTAGTTTTAAAAAATTGTGACTTATCCTGAAGAGGATGATATTTTCTCTTTAAAAACCCTGGCGGTTAATATAGATCGTTATTTATCAGTGGTCATCCATTTGCAAACATGAGAATCCTCAAATTTTTTCGTTTTAAACTATATATTAAAATATGTTTGGTCGGACTAACACTCACAAAAAAATTAGAATTAAATTAAGTATCTTGAATTGCAGATGGCAGAAATATTAAAAAGAAGACAAATTGCGATGTCTCATTTTATTGTCCCTTTTCTGGAAAAAAAGACCAACAAAACCCAAACTTACTGGTAAAATCACATATGGGACGAATGGCAGCCAGCTTGCCAAACATCCAATGTGTACTTTGGCGCTTTTAGTAAGCGTAAGTCAAAAACTGCAATGAACTATTAAAAGGAGATTCTTACATAAAAACAGGAATAATAGGGTAAAGAAGATTCAAGATACAAAAAATAATTACTTTTTTGCTCTGAGGTAGATTGTTAGAGGGTGTTCGATCGAATATCCAGGAAGAACAGCCATTGGTGTGATTATAAACAGAAGATTGACGGGATAAACCACCAGGAGGTTTCAGAGTCCTCTACAGAAATAAATCGGGATCGATGCCTGTGAGAACAATGAAACACCCTAAAATGATTTGGAGACAGTGAATTCCCTCAAAAGTTCATCTGGTAACGCTATGCCAAGGCGAAATTTACTTCGATAAATCATACAAGGATGGTTGACATTAGTGATCATAAGCTTTAGACCTAAATCCATTTACACAACATCGATCCTCTGGCCTTCGTTACGAAAGTACGCCATTTCTGAAGCAAGGTGCGAGGTAAGTACGTCAGTTCGTGAGTCTCTTGAGCTCTCTGGGGTCCTGTGCATCTTTCGTGACGTACATGGGGTTCTCGAAAGTTGAGAACTTGCGTCCGAACCGCATCCGCACGGGGTACTTGCGACGGTAGATGATGACAACGATGAGTATGATGGTGAGAAGGATCAGTGGAATACCGGCCCCTGCCACGATGTACAGGGTGAGGAGGCTCATCTGGAAGACCCCGAAGTCCACCTGTTGCGAGAGGCCATCGTCTGGAGTGGGCAGCGGTTCAGGAGGGCTCGTGCTGGAGGGATTCGCTTTGGGGAGCTTCTTCTCACCGTCTTTGGGGGGAATCACTTGGAGGAGATGGGGCTCGGACTTCGGCTGAAATGTACAGGATTGGTTAGTTACGAGAAAAGGATTATTCACTCTTAAACGACGTTTTCAAAACTGAGTAAAAAGGATATGTCGCATAGTCAAACCGACTGCAAATCAAATTTACTCAAGTTTGAAACACTTCTGAAAAATGCAGGTTTACTCAAAATCGATACATCATGTCCTCATTTTTGAGTAAGTGCATTTTGCAGACGTATGGCAATGGTCAGTATCTTGCTGATAGTATCGGCCATCGCAACGCGACGAGTCAATAATTTAACGTGACAAATAGGTTTCTAAGTTGAGCATGGGGCAGAAGCATAATAAACGTCACACCTTAAAATGGGATGTTTATGGTTTCCAAGAATTTAAATTTTCAAACTTAAAATAAAAATAAATATCATTTGAGTGGTGACTATTAAACTGCTTGAAACTGAGTATCTCTGGTATTTCAAAATTAAAAGAACTGGGTCGTCATATTAGGAAAAAAATTATTTAAAATGAAAACCTGGATTTACTCAGATTTGAAAAAAGTGTCATTTTCTCAGTAATCATAAATTTAGGCGCTTGCAGCAACAAAGAGCAAACTCCAATGTATAAGTATGTTGATTGCTAGTGTTGTGTATAAGTGAATAAAATCTTCAAGTAATAGGTAGATGGCATTATAGATGGCTATTACGACGTCACAGGGTGGACTGTTGAAAGATTGTGTGTGATGGAACCTGAAACAATGTACTTAACTATTGTATCTTATTTTGGCTAATTTGGCAGGTAACCAATTATTTTGTTGTATGGTAATTGCGAGTTAGTAGCATGAACTCTATTTGAACGATAGCTACAAACGTCTCAATTCTATCACACAGTTATTAGATCCCTTCTTCTCGCTATGTGTAACAAGTTGTCATCCTTCACTGGCTCCCATTACGATGTCAGTTTTGAAACTAAAGTTAAACTGGAATTGAACATCTTCCAAAAACTTAAGTTTCGTTACTTAAGCACAAGTAACATGTTTATGACTGCTTAATCAAATTATGTTATTAGAGAAAGAAATGCTTCAACGCCTTCTAACAAAGTGGAACGTCACAAATGTTTGAACTCTTCCATTTTCTCACTGTGTCGTACAACCCTCCTCCTAAACGTGTAATGTAATTTTGAATGACATTAAAGGACTTAATTTCATAGGGGGTCTCATCTCCCTAATTCATTCCTTTCTAAATCCCGCATTTCAGCAAATCTTTATGATTTTTGTATTATTTTTCTCAAGAGAAAATATCATTATGTCTACAATTTTGTCAATTTTTATGGAAACAAAAATGCAGTGACTTTTTAATGTCATTTGCTAAAAATATTCATTAAGGAAAAGTTTCAGGAAGAATGGTTTTGTGAGCTACACGAAGGTGAAGTCATAGAATACGAATCCTTCTTCCCCATTAAAGTATGGGACACATTCGGCTTCCTTGACCATTGACTCATCTTTCTTAAAATGATTCGAAAATTTGTGAATAAAGGCACTAAGAAGGACGATAGCGTTTTATTTGTGATTTGACTGTAGGTTTACGTCAATTGGTAATCATTTTTTTTAAACAAACACACAGGTTTAAACATTTTTAATAATCAGATATTTTAAAAACTTTTTTTCATTGTAGCTCTGTTTATAAAAGTTTGATTATATTCAACTAACATGTTAGAAACACTAATAAATTCCTATCTTAAATACAGCAACTAAGTTTTTAAATAACTATTTTCAACTCTTAAAACAAAATTTTCAATATTTTTCAAAACATCTTATAGAAAAGTTAAGCAACACCATGTAGTTGATATGATATTAAAAAAACAAGCAAACAAACTGAAAAACACGAACCTAAGAAAATAAATATTATTTTGGACATTTCTGTGGGAAATATTGCTGAATAAAGACCACCGAGCCATAGTTTAGAATAACACTGTGAAGTAGAACCTGTATTTTCGTTTCTCTCTTTACAGTAACTAACTTCTATAGAGCAGAAGATAAAAAATTCTTTATTAAAGTGCTTATGGAAATGGAATTTTCACTGTGAATAAACTTTTTATTAAGATTTAGAAGAATGCCTTAGCTTTTCCGGTTAAAACAGATGTTTAAAAACATGTTACCCACCACTGTGACTAACAGCCATTGCGGTCAGGTGACAACATGATGATGGCTTACTTTTTTAACAACACGAGGAACAGAGATCGATTCGAAAGACACATAATTGCGTTTTAATGAGGTGCAAAGGCTCTTTGGTATTCAAGGCTGCACCGTGTCTCCTAAGTTTACCGACATCTCAGGCGATACTCAATTACATGAGGTTACGATGAATGAAAACAGCAATAATCGTCCCTATAGCAATTTATGATTCATCACAGATACCAAACAACTTGAAGGTTAACTTCTCAGATCTTAAAATTTTAATATTTTCTTAACGATTCATTTTTTATCTTCCTTAAGCTTCCGCTTCCTTGACCGTAAAGTTGTTTATTTAAACATTTTTTTTCCAGTTAAACTATTGTCTTTCATTAGATAGAGAGAAACGTGTTTATTTTTCCCAGTTATTACAGTGAAAGCTCAGATGAGAGTTTTCATTTCTAAGGTTTATCATGGGCATTCAACTCTACGTGTGTTTTCACAGAGACGTATGGGAATTCTCATTTCAGAAATTACACCTTGTCCAACTTCCGATGCTTATGGAGAGAAATTCAATTTAGTAGTCTTATGATTGAGTTAGCGACTCAACGAAACTTATTCTTACTCCGCATTTTCTATTTATTTTTACCTCTTCCAAGAGAGCGAACTCAGAGAAAATTTATTGTGTGGGCCATTGGGCGAATAATTGGATTCTTCTAGATCGTCTTTTAGGATTGTGACGCAAGTTACCAATTGTTATATATGATTTGAGGTAGTCACAAGTCACCGGGTTTCTCAAATTGCACATAATGCTAATTTACAGTCTCTGTAGAGGAATGAATTCGTAATTATATATGATTTGGGAGAGGATTTTTTTCTTAGTCACAAATATGGCTGTGGTGACTCGTGTAATATGTAACTACAGGTTCAACCCCCGAATTTACACTTAAAATTATCGTTAACATTTAATATGCTTTTACAATTTATAGACCTCTAAGATTGGTTTTTATTATTTCTTTCAAAATTAAGCAAATAGAAACTGTCATTCAGATTAACGCTGGAATTTAATATCGAAATAAATTTGTCTTATTAACCACTAATTTTAGCTACATATTGCTTTAACTTCCTTCTAGCAACTTTCTACACCAACGTATAGGGTGTTTCAAAAGACCGCTTCACGGCCTTTATTTAGAACAAACGTTTCCTAGGGTCATCAAAGTAAGCTTCCTCTAGATAAGTGACCCTGATATCCATTGAGTGCCCCTAGCGGCGAAATAATAATGTTAAAAAAATTAATTAAAAAATAAAAGAGATAGAGCAAAAACCTTAATGAGAGTATTGTCGCCAATGTAATATAAAACTCACTGAAAAAATTCATAAAAGTATAGTGAATATTCGCGGAGATATTAGCATGTGAAAAAAGCACTTTTTTAGGTCTAAAAAAGAAGGCGTACGCAAATGTGCAAATTGTTTTGATTTTTTGATTAAATTTTGTCTCTATTTAACTAAAAAACACAAAACTACATAATAATATTGAAACACCTTTTATTGAAGAAACTTAGCATTGCGAACGTTTTTTTTTTGAGGTTTGAAAAGTGCTATTTTCACAAGAAAATATCTTCGCGAATACTCACCATATTTTCATAATTTTTTTCAGAGAGTTTTTTATAACTTTGGCAACAATACTATCATTGAGGTTTTTAGTTTTTTAAAGTTATTTACATCGCCACTAGAGGAGCTGTAAGTCATCTCAACGGATTCTCCAGGGTAACTTACCTAGGCGTAGACCGTACTTTCTTGCCCCCTAGGAGACGCGCTCGTTGGTTGTAAATAAAAGCCGTGAAATGTACTTTTGAAACACCCTCTATATACTTATTAGTGAAATGTAAAACTTACTCCATTTCCACTTTCTTTCTCTGACTTCTTGCCTCCGTTCATGGTACTTGTGTCAACTCCTTTCGGAGACGAAGGAAAACTCTCACTGAACTGATTTTCTTTTGGCACAACTTGTTTTTCTTTCGTCTCTGTGAAGTTGCCGTCCTTTGGTAGCCTTTGCTCTGTCGCTTTCTTGCGTTCAGTTTTTGGCGGTTTGAAGTTGTCCGGAGGAACAGGGATTTCCGCCTGCTTGTCCGTCACTGTGTCACTATCATTGGAAGCAGCATAGTACGCTGGTAAATTGTCAGTTATTTGCACACAAGATGGCGTCGGATGACTCCACTGGCGATTTTGCATACAGTCTATTATAGTCTCACCCACTAGTACATAACCTTGATTACACCTGAAGAAAACGGTAGAACCTATCTCCGAACTGATATCAACTACTTCACCATTCTCTGGTGCTGCAGGTTTTGGACATGAGGTGGAAACTACCGAGTACTCCAAGTACAGCCCAACATCCTCCTTACTCTTTGGGTTGTCCTCAATAATGAGCTGTACAGTCAATTTGTTCGTAAGAGATGTAAAATTGAGAGGATTGCTCCCGAGAGATTCAGTAATGTTCCAGGAGTTCAAATCACCGTCCAGCAATGATAGCCTAGAAGCATTTTCGTAAAAAGAGTTATCTAGTAGCTTTGGAAGCTTAAGGTAAGAGATACTAACTTTGATTTGCTGTTTAGGTTGAGCAATAACTTCCCAAACACAAGGAGCAGTGAAATGATGCAGGTAATTCGGATACCCTGGCGTGGCAATGGCACCTTGGCTACCCTGCTTGATGACGGTTTCCCCAGTGCAATCCGATATCACACACTTGGGGGTTTTACCGCTCCAGGTTGGAACTGGGTTTTCCTCAGTCACCTCACACCTCAGTTCGGAATCTCCCACAAGGTCATAAGGAGGGTTGCAATGATAAAATAGCCCCAACCCCACTTTCCTGCCTTTACTGACGACGTACCCGTTGTCAATCTGCTCGGGCTTGCCACATCGGCTGGGGTCGAAGGCCTTGTAGCGTATCTGGAACGAGCCGAGCCCGTCCGAAGAGTCGTTCGGGTGGTATTCGGCGAGAGGAACTACGTAAGAGGTGAAGACGACGTTGAGGACCTTCCCCGCTACCATCTCCCTAAGGCACTTGACGCAGTTCCGAGGAATGTCGTAGAAGGTGTCGTCGACGGACAGCTGGAACTGCGAGGTCCGCAGCTCCAGCGGAGGGAGGTGGACGCTGTCCACCTTGACCAGAAGCTTACGACCGGCCGGGGCCGTGTATGTCCAAGAGCAGTTGAGGTCCCGGACCCCGGAGAAGTCCGGAAGGCGGATCATGCCGTTTTCGACGTCGTGTTGCACATCGCCGCAGTCCTCGGTGATGAGCTCCGCGGTGGCGACCCATGCGACGGCGAGGACCAAGCATGCTTTAGCCGCTGAAATCATTCCGGTCAGAGGACATTCAGGCGACACGTCATTGGAAATCTGATGAGGAGAGAAAAAAAAATTCAGTTTCAGACGACACATCATGAATAGGTACTAAAACAAACTGAGTATAAAGGTATTATGGGACCGGGGACCCCCACTGCACTTTAAAAAATCCCATTGATTCAACAAAGAAATCAGTCAGATATACTACCAAATAATCCCGGAAATTTCTGCAGGAAAATCCTGTTATATTGATAGACTCCGAGGTCAGACTACGGAGACAACCCGTATCTGTTAACAGGATTCCTACAAAGAGAACCTCTAGCATACATTGAAGGTCGATCTGTATAAATATAACAGGATTTCCCTGCACAGGGGTCATCTTGTCTTATAGGGGTCATCTAACAGACAATGTTTCTTTGTTGAATCGATCGGTTTTTTTAAGAATGTGTGGTTTTACCAAATACAGTAGTTATCTCTATGTGGTCCTCAACCTAATTAAATTTTAATTCAAGTTAAACGCTCTTAAAAAGACAAAGGCAAATCCTTTGAACATGGCGTACCTCAATGCGATGTTCAGTGATATTTACATCTTGTTTTTTATGTAAAATTTATTCCTTTACGGAGATCTTTCGCATAAAAAGGTTGAATTTATAATCGAGTAAAAAAATCATCATTTCACTTCCTTTTTTTCATGCTAAAACCACCCTTCTTCCCTTCTGAGAAAAAAAACCCGGCGAGAATGATAATTCGTCGTGGAAGATGCAATACAGCACATCTAACATTTGAAGCACCTTCAGTATTCCAATCCTGTTTCTCGCCAAACAGTTTTCGCGACTTCGTTTGGCGGTTTTAATATGGCTGTGCTTTTTTTTTAACCAAATTTTTTTTCAGAAATTGATGCTTAGATATTTGATTACTTGATCAGGTTTCGCACCTTTAAGTATTAAAAGCATTTTTAAAATATCTTTATAGCTCTAGTAAGCCTTGACTTGACACAATTTCACATTGGTCAGAAAAAAGTTGCCGATCTTTCATGATCTGTCATAGTATTTATTTATAGAATCAATCTCGATCAAACCGTTTGAGAACGTGAAAGATATTGGTTTATTTTAAGTGCGATTTTGTTTTGATTATTCCTCCGAATATTATTAAACTAATTTAAAAAAAAAGGTATTACTGGCTCTTCGATTATGTGTTACTTTTTTATTACATGTACCTATTTTTCCTTTAATTAGCTTTGTATAAAGTTCCCGAATAATGCAAATAAAGCATGCTTTATTTTATGTCGTGGTACCTTACCTGCTACAAACTTATTGTGATTAAAATGTAAGTAAAATGTACACCGTTTTGTAAATTTTTTTATTCCTATGGGTTTTTTTTGGTTTATACACCGATAGGAGGCAAGAAAAAAATTTTCCAATAAGAATTGCATTGAAAATAAAGTTATCATACGATTAATTCTGATAATAACAGAAAAAGTGCCTATTTAAAAAAATATTAATAATGTGCATTTTTTATATCTATGATTTGAGACAAAATTAATAGAATTGATGGATATTCTTTTCTGAAAAGCAAAAATATGCTCGATGTGGGCAAAAGAATAAGAAATTCTATTAGCAAGCGATGTTCCGAAGTAGTCACCCTCCCAAGTATTGCCCGTACCTGGAAGTGCTTAACTTCGGTGATAAATATGTGCTAGTGTTGGTTTAGACTCGATTTGAGCAGCAACCATACGAAACCATATTTGGCTATTTATCTCACTGCCAATTGAAACAATCGAGAACTACATCAAACTGTGTCTTTTTCCGATGTTAGATGTGCTGTATTGCATCTTCCACGACGAATTAAAACTTTTAAAACCTTTTTGTGAAGTCGTCTGCCAAATCCGAAATGCATCCGAAAAGCCTCAACTGTAGAAATTTGAAAACTTAAAATGCTTAATTTATTATACAGGGTGTATCTGAAATGGTGCAACAAACTTTCAGGGATGATAGTACTCATCAAGACGAACAAGAATTGGTATAGAAAGGGGGTCGCAAATGGGTTTTAAGGGGTGAAACCCCAGGGTGAAAATCAGCAAAAAAACTTGCATATTTGTGCAGGAAGAGACACAATTGTTCGATTCCGTAATTTTTTACACCAAAAAAATAGAACCCGTACTTGCAAAAAGAAATTTTAACTGTAACTTTTCAGGAAGTTATCTTTTAGTAGCGAAAGATTTATTCGATCAGTCTCTTTTTTAGTTCATGTTCAACCAAATTTGGCAACTTATTAGCCATTTGGCGCAATTTTTTCGTGTCCTATTTTATCTTTAAAACGGTAGCTCAACTTGGTAGAGTAATGAGCCGGAATCTTTTAACTCACAATCGTAAGATTGTGGATTCTGTCATGTCAATAATTTTTGGGCAATACACGGAAAGAGTACTATTAAAGGATGTGGGTTGGGGTCTTATGGCTTGAGGTTCAAAAATCGGACAAAATTAAAGGATGTGTAACAGTATTTTGAGAATTTTTATTGATTTTTCTAAATTGTAGTGTTTTTCTTTACGGTAATTTTTTTCAGGTAATTAAATCGCATTTTGTCTCAACGCAAAACTTTGACAGGTGTTTAAAATTTTTTACACGAATTTTTGAAAATTGATAGTTCAAAAAAATTTGGCAACACAAAATTTTGTGAAATGAAGGAAAAGCAATCCTTGAAATCCCTGTTTTTAAATCAACGATCAATTAATTAGATTACAAAGTATTTGATTCTAATTTTATTCGGAAATCGTTTCTTCCGTAAATTTATTTCCCTACAATGTATGATAAGGATTTCGAGGACTGCTTTTCCTTCGTTTCACAAAATCTTGTTCTGCCATGTATTAATTTTTTTAATATACCGATTTAAAATAAATTGTGTTAAGAATTTCTTTAGTCTAAAAAAAGACATTTCAGATCACGGGGTATTTTTATCTTGTTTTGTCTATTTGTTATTAGTTTTTAAACTAGGGAGCTCTTTGTGAAACACCCTTTATGAACATGTAATGATGACTCAAATTTTGTATGAAACATATGTGTTAATAGAAAAAAAAAGAGTTTAAAAAAACCTAAGCATTTTATACAGTTTTATACTTAAATTCTCTTATTCTAGATGTGACTACATAATTATAACTGTTATTTTCATGACGAGACAAAACTAAAAAAAATTACAAGTTCGAGCAATACACGGTCAAGATGGGTTGCGAGCTCGGCCATTTTAGTATTTCTTTGTGCTGAAGGAGGGGAGGGTAGTTTATGAAGCTTAGGGTTTCGTCTCGTAGTCAATTTCCTCTTGTCAATACGACAAAATTAAGCCAAATTAATTATTAGGATTAGACAAATTAAGCCGAATTAATTTTTAAAATTTTCTGTTTGCAAAAAATATAATTGAAAACCGTATTTATGAATTCCTACGTGAAAACTAGAAGGGGATGGGAGGTCCTTGGCATGTACTGTACTACGGGTGGACACCAAAATGAGGTAGGGAGTCAAAAATAGAAAATAAATGGGTAACGTAGTACGGGCACTTTCCCTAAGGAGTTTACGTTATCCGCCTTCGAGGACAGACTAATTGTTTTAACCTATGAGCCTCAAACGCACAGACACCCTAGGAGCGGATTGTACAGCCCATCCTCAGTACACAGACAAAGTCATTTAAAATTAATTAACAGAGTGGTGACTTAATTAAAACTAGTTTCTAGTAAAATTAATACTATTTTAATGATGTTTCACCCCCTCCTCCAATTTTTGTGTTTAAATTTATTTTTCCTTTAAAACTTCAGCTATCAGTTTTTGGCATAAATCCTTCTTCCTCCTACCTAACAAATCATGGCTTTTCCAATCACTCCATCATTTCCTAAATTATTCAATCAAAATTATTCGATTTCGCTTGGCCGTCAGTCTGTTAATCTTTCCCCACTTCTCCAAATCTCTTGTAGAAATCAATTTCTTTATTCAATTCTTATTTAGACTGTAGGCATTATCTTCAAAATGCTAAATTTCTTCACGTTAAAAAAACGAGCCAGCTGGATGGCTCAGCGGCAATCTACCACTTTTAAAATAATTTTCTCTTGTTTATTATCGCTATGAATCCTTACGGTGTCACAGCAGCTAGCTCGATAGCAGTACTCATGCATTACTTATTGGAGTTAGCTACCAATCCCCTAGCCTAGGGTTTGTGCGAGTGCTACGCTTGTTCCATCCAGGGCTTTAACTGACCCCTGGGTGCGAAACTGCGGGAAATTGCACAGCTGAGAAGGGAGTGCTGCTTTCACAGACTAAGGCTTAAAGGACGTGTTTGTCTTTAAAAGCTGTGCATTTTCCTGAATTGCATAAATAGTACTAATAATGAATTAAAAATGCAGGGATCTCTAATTCTACATTTTGTGTTAGTATTTTACTTCTAAAGGTACGATATTAATTAATCAATATGTTTCTATTTAAAAAAACACTTATTTAGTATAGCTAAAAAAATTTATTTAAAAGGGACCAAATGAAATCCTAATACTTTAAAACATGTTGCAATGTCTTTCAAACTATAGCTTTCAAAAAATTTATATGAATAAACGAACAACTTCATACAGTAGGACAGAACTCGCAATCTTACGATTGCAAGACTGTTACGCTACCAACTAAGCTATAATTTAATCATTAATGGTACTACTACATAGAAATTTGAGTTTCCGTAAGAATCACAAAAAAAAGTATTTGGCGATCACGGATTGGCGAAGTTTTTTTTCCTGTCGACTGCAAAAGTGTTACTGGTGGGAAAACTAGCTTAGTAATATTTGAAGTTGTTTTACAAAATAACTACCGGAATCGAACCATTGTGTCTCTTCCTACACAAATATGCAAGTTTTTTAGCAGATTTTCACCCCGGGGTTTCACCCCTTAAAACTCATTTGCGACCCCCCTTTCTATACCAATTCTTGTTCGTCTTGATGAGTACTATCATCCCTGAAAGTTTGTTGCACCATTTCAGATACACCCTGTATATAATTGAAGATGAAGCGAAATCTCAGAAATAAAACCGAAAAAATCCCTGTCGTAAAAAGCATAACACATGAAAAATTCTTCAAGGCAGATCGCAATACATAGACAGAATTCAGAACTAGTACCTCGAATAATAATGATCCTTCCAAAATCGAGCTATTTCACTGAGTTAATTACCTTCAGCAACATTCTTCGTGATCTTTGATGATCTCATGCATTATGAAAGATTGCGCATTTACATTTCCCATGCTTTGTAGTACTGCGTTCTCACTAATTAGGTGAAAGGGGAGGTGAGAATTGAAATGCAAGTGTTACAGATAGCACGACAGACTTTCTGAGGAAACTATTTTTAATCTACATCTTATTCAGCTTTCAAAAGCAGAGAGATACGTATTCGTGTAGAGATTTACGTTTGTGTTTTTAGTTTATCACCTCCACACTTGCACAGGTATTAAATCAAATAATGACATTCTAATATAAATGAAAAAGAGGAATAAAAATTTAGTAGCTACTTGGCACAAAGCTTTGAAGTTTTTGCACTTCATAATATCTATGAATAAAAAGCATAAACCAGAGGAAACCAACCAACCTCTATGAATAACTCGTTAGTAAAAGCAATGTTTCCAATTTCGTCACCAAAAGGGCCCATTTTATGACAAATCAACCAAAAATTCTCAATTCTTAACCTGACCCACTCGGATTTTGACGAAACTTTCAAGAATTGATAGATTATTTTTCCGTGATAGAAATGGAGAAAACGTTTTTATTATTAAATTTTCTATTAATTTTTCTTTGAAAATTCCAAGAGAAAATGAAATATTTGACTATTTAATCTCGCATAACTCCAATTCTATTTGGCCGAGAAAAATTTATCACGCCTAGTTTTAAAAATAACTTTACAAGAGGTTTAATTTGACATAGTAAAGGTTGACTACGTCCACGAAAATTTTTTTCCATGATTTGTTAAAATAAAAGTTTTAACAAATAATGTTAGTGGCCTTGAATATTTAGAAAGTAATACAAGTTTTTTGAAACTTAATAAGGCATAAATTTTGAAATTATAGGATGGGACTGCCATAGGATCAGGAGTTGAAGGAACAATTTCTGAAAGTTTCATTGAAATGCCTTGAGTGCCTTGTTGATTTCACGTGAAATGAACCAAAAGCGAATATATTAAATTTCCTTCAAGTTAAAGAAAAAGATAGTAGGAAAGTAGTAGAAAAAATAAGAACGTTATTTTTACCTTTTTTGGAACGGAAAAACATAAATCATACACGGTATAGTGAAATCCTCTACGACTAAATTTCAGAAAAATCAACATAGATGTAAATAATGTACTACTTTAATTATATTTGTTTACGAGACTCATAACAATATTTTGAGCAATATAATTGCGGATTCGAAAAGGCTTCTTTTTTCTTATTTGAATTTATTCTTTTTTCGATAAAAAAAACAAATATTCCGTAATTTAGCCAGATACCCCGTAAGGAAGAAGGATAAACATGAATTGATCTAGTTTTGCACTGGAAAATCACACTTAACCCCTAATCGTATTAAGAAGACAAAGTAAGCACAAAAAGAAATTAGTGAGCAAAAGAAACAAAATAACCGTAAAGCAAATTAATAAATTAAATAAACAAAAGTGACAATGAAATGTATATAAAGGGATATTTTAAACATTTAACATATACGAATTGAATTAAAATTATATGAAACTTCAAAGAAAATTCGTCAATACTAACATTAATACTCACTTCCAAAAGTTAGAAATCCCACAAAGGAACAAATTTTAGGGATGTAAGGAAACAAAACGCAATTTATCACACAACAAAACGCTCGAATAATAGAACCAGCATAAAACCATAATTCAACTTACGGTTCAATAAATCGGAACCAGGAGTTCGAGCAGACAATATCAAATGTAAATTCTTTGCTTTGAAATAGCTATAAGACCTTCATCTTCGAACAAAAAGAGTCACGAGGGAAACTGCACTATACTGACACCATTATCACAGCCTTCCAACATGAGGTCAACCCTCCTATGATTCACAAAGCGTAGTGTGTGTAATTGAGTGGGTGATAGGTTCGATCAACCGCTCCCCATAGCATATAGGAGGTGTTACAGATTTTCAGTGTTATCTTGCATGCTTTTTGGTCACTTTAACCAGAGAGCGTAAAAAAACACGGTTAAACGTCATAATTGGACGTAAGTGGGTTGAGCAAATATTTTTAGCGTTTTGGACAGGACGGGAGAAACCTGTATGTATTATTTACTGCGATTTGATCGGAAAAAAGGGATGGATGTAACAAAGGAAGGAAAGGTGCCTCACCCTCTTAGTGAGTAATATGACGGGGTGTTTACATTGCACGGTCCAACAGTAAAATAGGTCTGATATCGCTAAAAAAAGTTCTCGATGAAATGCTTTTAATATACAGGATATCCAGATATTTGAAAAATGAATCAAAATTGATTCATCCGTATTAAGCCCGAAAAGAAATGGGTAAATACGCTGCCAGATTTTATTTGGCAATTGGGCTGCTCATAATGACTGTGGCATTAGACCAAAATTATGAAATTTGTAGGGGATTTGGGTTTCATTTTCAAAAGACAAATAATTGGCTAAAGAACCGCTTGAGAAACCCTGTTTTCATAAGAATAAAACTGATGGTTCTTCAAAAATAACCTCCCAATTACCCAACTATGTTCGGTGAATTTGTACCGAATTGCAATTCTGAGAAGCTCGATAACAAATTGGTCATCAGTTTCTAAAAACATTAGAAATTAGCTTGCATCATTATGTTACGCAAAAATCATAATGATGAAAGCCCCGTTATTCCATTGAAAATTTAAAAATCTCAGAAAAGCAGTAAAACGAGGAACGAGTAGGTTACCCAATCCAGAGTTTTGAGATATGAAATTATTGCAACATATGAGGGTTATGTGTATTCACTTGTCCCTTTTAATTTGTAGTAAAATGAAATGTTAGCTTCAAGAATATTTGAAAGTGTTGCAATGATTCGGTCTCCTCTCCAGTATATTAAAAGATCATACTGACTGTATTTGGTATCAAATTGACTTCATTTTCCTAAGGGAAACTGATAAGGTTAGTAAATATTTTTTGGCAGAAAAAATTGATGATGAAAAAAAAGGATTTTGTTTTTCAAGAATAGTACTAATTAAAATGAAAACTACTATCATCTCTTTTCAAGAACAAGCTCCAATCTAACAAAGGCTGCGGGAAACTATTGCATATTCAAAACAATCAATGTGCACACATTTTCTGTCTAAATCAACACAATTTTGTGTACATCTGTACACCATTTCTCTTTTGACACTAAATTTTGAAAGTAGAAAAACTACAGAATGGTAAAATGTTAATGATTAACTTACAAACGACTACAAAATGTCAACTCTTTAAACAAAGAAGAAGTTTTGGGATATAATTTTAACCCAAAACCGGAGTTGAAAGCGACTTTCCAAAAACAAATTCCTCTTAGAAAGCGAACTGAGAGAAGTCATGAATATTTAATCTCTCATTTTCAGCTAGCCAATTTTTGAAACACGCAGAGGGCAAAAATAGATAATATGTCATTGGTTCATGAATATCTTCCTTGACAAAAGCGTGTATGGGAAGACGAGACAACAAGGACTTTGACACACCCTTACGATGACGATAATTCCAAGCCGGGAAATATCGATTCCCTCAAGCCGAATTGTCCACCAATGTGGAAACTATCTTTTTCGAATCGATTGAAATCTTTAAAGGATTACATTTTAAGACTCTGAAAGACGACTTTTACATTAAATGCAGATTACGGATAGTATTTAACAGATTGCACTAGGTGTAAATAATTCATTAATGAGATTTTCGAATTCGTGTTTAGTCTGCAGCCTTAGATAATTCATCAGCGCCTCTATTAAAAGGTGAAACATCATGGAAAACGCAGAGAAACGATGGGTAAAGATGTGCAAGGCTGTTTTAAATTTCAAAGTAAATTTAATGAATATTCATGCGAGGAATAGCTTGAGTAGACAGAAAATGTATTGGTCTTCAAAGCTTTCGTCTGATGCAATGTTTGGAAAAAATCAAATGAAGCTTTCAAAATCTTAAAATTTTAGGAAATATAAAAAAATCTTAACATTTGATGGGAAGGGAGTTGCACTAATGATGGAACTACTTTATTATAATTTGAAACTTAAAATTTCTACAGTTGCACTATATAAAAGATGTAAAGAAATTAGAGAAAATTTATTATAATCTTAAAACTAAATTTCAATCATAAAGAAAGTACAGTAAAACACTTTTCTTCCTAAATCCTTGCCTTCAATTTCGACAGCCAAAGAAGATTTTTCATTATTAACAATGAATACAAAGTATAACCAGTTGTAAAGTTGCTGAAACTGAAAACCATACAACGCCTTGGGAGAGTGAAATCTTCTCTCGCCAAGCTTTCTCCTCCACTTTCTCTTAGTAGAGGTCAGTAGGCCTCCTTCTGTTTAGTGCCCTAGGCACGAATATCAGAACACCGACGGAAGAAAACTTCCATCATCTAATGTTTGTGGTTTTGTCTGCCGCCAGCCAACAAACGAGTTTTTTTTCTCAGAAATTTCGAAACAAACAATTTTTCAAATCCAAAGAAGCGAGCTTTGATGCCATAAAGAAAAGTATCAGCTGTCCATTTTCCATAAACTTTTCGTTTAAATAATTAAAAGTTATTTACTGGCTATAGAAATAAAATTATGTGGAAATCCGAGTCCATGTTTACCTAAAGTTAACTCTTCAGTTTAACTATTTCATATTTTTCACCACAACACGTATATTTTCATTTATTAGTCTATATGTTCCGGGAAAAGGGATAAACCGGGATTATTAATAATGCCCGAAGTGACAGGGGAAATGTGATAAATCCAATGGCATTTTATCAATGAGTTTGAGTATTTATCAATTTGCCCCAAATAAAAGAACATTATTAATAATTCTCGGATTAATCACATTGCCCGTAACATATGTTATACTTTTATACCTTTTATGCATGTTTATGCGCCATCTACTTTAAAAAAAAGACATAATTGGAGTAACTTATTTTGGGTATAGAAAACCTCTTTTAAGCTAGTTGAGAGTAGTCAAGAATAATAGTGTAAAATATGCAGTCAATAAATTCATAAAATGGTATCATAGAATGTGTGTCAATTAGAGGACTCATTTAATTAAGAAATTCATAAACCATTGAGAATTCTTAATGTAGTCTTTTTGATAAGAGTCAACTACAATTTAATCAGTTATTATTTGAGAAGTATAAGATAACTTTAAAAAATTTTTAAGAAATTACTTTTCATAAAAGATCATACTAAAAACCAAAAAACTGGGGTGTTCCAATAAAATATTTTTTGTTCATAGGAAAGTAATCAACCTGGTCTGAGTTTAGTAACAACTCTGAAGCTCATGTCTAGACATAAGTATTTAATATTTATGAGAAGACGACAATGAAAGCTCTTCGAGTCTCCAAAATAGGGGAGTTATAGGCTTTATTTTAAAAGGTTTAATAATAAGTTATATGCAAGATTTTAAAGAATCTAATTCGTAAACATTTCGTAAAATACCTACTAGTGAAATTCAATTTAAATCTATAACGGTTCAAAAAAACTTAATTTTTTCTTCCTTTGCACGAGTTATTTTCACACTAAAAGAATTCATACCAAGAACGTTTTCCTCACAATCTTGAGCAAACCAAAAATTTAAAAAAATATTTTAATTAACATTTTCCAATAACGTGAAATAAATTAACCTCTAACGAAATTACAAGTACTATGATATGGTTGCATAACCAATGCGCTTAGAAAAATTCCAATCAACAGTGCCAAAACAAACAGACATTCTTTGATTGCAGTTTGAATCACATTTCTGGTATTTCTTTCATTCAAACTTTGATAGCTGAGCTGTTAATCAAACAAATTGATAAATTTTACCCAGAATTGATTCGATAGTTTTACAAAATAAATACCCACTAAGGTGCTAAGTCTATATTTGTTTAAATTAGATATTGATTAAACTAGATTCACTTTATATTTGCATTGAGTGGATTAAGAAATGTATGTAATTAATAAAAAACGTAAAATACTCAACAATAAAGAAATAAAATTCGATTTAGTTCTATTAATTATTTTTATTATCATAATGGCCAAATATTCTAATAAGAAATAAAGTATATAAACTTTTTTAAGTATAAAATAAATTATTCACTACTTAGGCACTCAGTGAAACAATTTAAGGGGTAACAGGGGATTGCTAGAGTAAAAAAATATTACCAAATCTTTAACAGTTTCACAAATAATCCCAAACAGATATAACTCGAAATATTTTTGAAAATAATACCCACTTTCCGAATAAAGGGTCGAATATGGTCCGCAGTTTGGGAAACCCCTGAATATTAAATAATTTTGGTTAGCTTTGGTCTATAAATGTCCTTTTACGTGCTGCAGCTCATTTATACAATCGATTAGTAAAGTGGTCGCGATTGTCCTTGACAATGGCAAGCTGTTTTCTTGTTTGTATACTTATATTTCTTTTGACGGGAGAATACATGAATGAAAATCAACGTAACAATGGTGCCAAGTTTTTACAAAGCAAGATGACACTTTCATGATTTACGCATAATAACTTGAAATTATGTAGATTACACAACGTTTTTTTGAACTAAAATTTACTAACGTTTCAGAAACGTTGTTCAAATGTTCCCCCTCTCCCCCTGATTCTTTTTTATTTCTAAGTTTTGTTAACATTCTTTCGTTCATAATACGGTATAAAAGTTTAATTCATTTGCAACTATTGCTGTATTTATACACTTTAATGTTAAGAAACAATGATGCAATTGTTTAAATTTAATTAAAATTTATAGTTTAAGAAGTTGCAATTTCAAAAAAAATATTTAGTATCTTTTATTATTATTTCTTCAAGCACTCAATGAAACAAGTTGAAGGGTCACAGGGCAATAAAAAGTGTCACGCAGTAGAAAAAAGTAAACATATTTAAAAAATATTAACTGTGTGTTATTCAATCAACCTTAGACTATTTCTTCATAATTTATAAGCTTTTTTCTTAGTTTTTAAGAAATAATAAATTTTACTGTCAGGGAATAGAAAATAATTTAACTGTCAGTATGAAAAAGCGAATAAGTTCAAAAACTAAGTTTTGAGCAAATAGGAAAAAAAACTGTATAGTAAGTAGTGAAATTTTCCATTGCATAACCACCAAATTTTACTGGATATTCAGGACTCTATAATACAGAACAATCGTCATTAATTACATAAAAGTATATTCTAAAATATTGTACCTGAATAATGTTAGTGGACTCATTCTCTTTTTTTAAACGTATAAAGTTTCAGCTCTGAAAAATCTTACAAAGAACCGCACTTTAATTGAAAATTTTAATTATACATCAACAGATTTCACAGCACAAAAGGAAAAATAGAAGGACTAATACAAATAAAATTTAAAGATATTATGAAACTGATTCGTGAAAGGAGTTTGATGAATATCAATTAAATCTATTGTTCCCTATATAAAAAGTAAGAAATAAGGAAAGACAAATTAACTTAAATTTCAAATTAAATAAACAAAATCAATGAATGGGTATCGGTTCGCAAAACTCAAGGGGCTATATCTCCCTATATAGGGCGTATAGTAATTTTTTCCTCTCACTCATGTGCAGAGAAAAGCTTCGAGATTTTTCTAAACACAAGAAATTTAATTTGCCAATTTTTAGACTTATTCCCTTTTTTAAACTGACGATTCAATAGTGAATACTTAATTTTTCTCCACTCCCAATTTTTTCCTAAATTACCATCATTATAATATAAAATTATAGTACGTAAATTTAATTACAGCCCTTAGCCAAATAAAACCGATCTAGAAAAAAAATTTTAAACGCATAATTGAACTCAGTTGTCCCTTAATTATGATAAACTTTACAAGTTTAAAAGAAAATAATTTCGAAAATGAAAGACGTATTTTAAAAGATGCAACATTATTATGACCCCTAAAGCTCCTCATAGAGAACCCAGTCTTTCAGTCGAGCTCCCAAAAATAGCGATTCCCCTAAAAAGTGATCCCCACTCATCTTACAGCCTTCATCACGCATCATTTCCCGGTTCAGCTAGCAATGTGAGGCCGCGGCTGAGCGATTGCAATCGCCGCAGATTGCGTTAATTAAATCCTTTGCAAAGCGAGACTTCATTCAACAAAACAAATCTCCAATTGCTTTCTAAAAATATGCGCGGGCACGTAAGAGCCGGAAAGGCAGAGCTCATTAGCCGGCATTATCTGATCGAGTGAAGTAAACGTTTCTGATTATTCCTATCGGAAATACTTTCGTTGAGGAAACACCTTCCTTTGTTTACGCCATTCACTCAAGTTCATTCAAGAGTCCCAGACGGAAGGTTACATCGGATCGGATGTTTTGAATCAGGGGTTAGGGGCTGTTTAAATATTTCACGAGCATGTTTGTGATCGTTTTTGACCCCCTCCCCCTAATACTAAGCAAATTGCACATCGCTCATTTTAATAACGAAATCAAATTTTTTGCAACCCCCATAGTTTTTGTTCTGTTGCTCAAAACTTTCATCAAAGAAATAATTGTTCGTGCTAAACAATCACCCTATTTGTCATTTATGTTTTGCTTGGGCTATCAAAATGACCCTTAGTGTATTGAATTTTTTTTTATTTCATGCATTTAATTATTTCTGCCAAACTTAATTTCTGCTAATCGATTTTTTCCAGTTACGAGATATTTGCAAAATATAAAGGGTTTTTTAGTCTTATGCGTAAGCCCCATTCATCCGCTCACCTTGTTATTAAAAAGAAACAAATGACAATGCAAAATTCATTTTTTCCTCCTGAACAGTATTAAATTATTTTTTCCTAAAACAAATCCTAAGTGAATCAAAAAGTTTGGGAAACACTGCTTATAATTATTTGATCGATGAATATCCACGTAATTTGTATTTCCTCCATATATATGAGGAAGGGAGAAACTTTCCCAATAAGTATTAGCTTCATATTATTTAAGGGTGAGTAATTAAGGGTAAATGTTTCGATTGCAAAAGCTAAATAACTCATTTTAGGAATGAAATATAGTTATTAAAAACTTTAATTGCCGTTTTGATTATGCATGATAGGCAACACTTTTCCAATCCTTCATCTCCGATATCGAAACATCATTTCCATAACATTGAAACATTGATGTTTTATATTTAGGGATGAATGAGATGAAACTCAATTTAATATCTCATTATTGACTTACATTAGTTGCTTAATAGATACTTAAATCGGATTTATCCAATAACCTTCAACTAGGGTTCTTTTCTTAAAAGAATACTTTTCCAACAACATCTAACTGAAACATAAATTTTTGAAATACACAAAACCTTACCTATCTTACCAACAAATTCAAAGCAAAAAACAAGTAATTACTTTTGAAACTTTTAACCTCCATAGATTTTAATCTTTTAACCGGATAAGAAAACGAATTTAAGTTCCTAACTTTCAAGGGAGTAATTTTAAGTAAAACAGAGTTGTATAAAAATAGGCTTCGTCATATCTAATTATAAAAATGCTTATTAGCAAAATATTCTCGACAAGAAAATAAGTAGACATTTTTCATACCAGCAAAGGTCAACATGCTGTTCAACTTTCCATTAGCAAATTTAAAGACCCCGTAGGCAAGAAAGTAGCTGAGTAAGCAGTTAAAAGTAACGGAAAATTTTGATGGATGACCCTAGTGGAATCATTGAAAGCGTGTTGATCATTAGCAGGAATGCTTCATTAGTGTCAATGTTTCTGGGATGCTAACAATCTTTATTGGTCACTCGAGTCAAGTCCCTAGAAAATGTATCACCTAAAGAAAACAATCCAGATAACCGAGTCTTCCGGTTCTAGCTAATCTCTCTTCTGTTTCCTGTTAACCCCTCGTCCTTTTCTAGATATAAAGACACGTGGTTTTTAGTTCGGTATTTCCACATTCATTCATATTATTAAACGCCATACTTAACAAAATACAATTTTAATTATCTCATGATTTTTCTCATTAAGCGTTTTTCCTTTTTTATTAACTTTATTACTATGGGTTATGAGGTAGTGTTTTTTAGCTGGAAAATTTAATTGTTAGAAACTACACAAAAACTCAATGCTAAATACTTTATCTTTAAAATCTTTATTTATATTAATACATTTTGATGGATATTTAAGTTCGATAATTTATGATGTTCAGGTTTTCCAATCACTTTTTTGAGAAAATAGCCATCATAGCGGAATCCCTATAATGTGATTCTAAAGGTAAGAACCAATTTTTTTTGTAATTCTCGGTAAGTTAAAATAAACGTAAAAAATTGTAAAAGAAAGGAAAAAAAAGTTAACATAAAAGCGAAATATAAAAAAATAAAGCGTTATATATTTAACAGCGCATAGAAAGTAAATAATGTGCAAAGGATATTTTTATAATTTATCCCGTTACTTTCTAAGTGAAGAGTGATGGAGCTCTAGAGCTCAATGGCGGTTCTCCCAATAACTCCTCTCTAAGAACGGCATTCATTCCTTTATGATTAGTTCATGATAAATATTAAACGCATCTTTTTCCGTAAATCCGTACTTAATGTTGCAGAAAGGACTGGTTCTTGGTCTAACATTTATCATAAGTAGATTCGCATCAAGGTAAGTCACCTGAACCATAAAGGAACGGAACTCTAACCTTCTTTAAAATAAAGAAGAAAACTTTTACTGTCAAATTATCCGTTGTGCGTGACAGAGACTGTAGGTACCTAGTGCACGATGAATAATCCTCAAAAACGGAGATTGCTCGGGAAACCTAAAACTCAATTTACAAGAGACTGTAAGAGTAGACCAAGGGTTTTAATGATGGTGGTTGCCTTTCGTCGAGGGCAGATCAAATTGTCTGTCCAGAACACACAGGGTACCTTTTCTATTCTGCGATCGAGCATAAGCCATAGCTTAGTATTTATTTTTTAGCTTAGCTTAGCATAATGGCTTATTATTCTTCAAAAAAGTAGTAGGCTTATGCGTAGCGGTTCTAATAAGTAGCTTACGAATGAGGTGTAAAATTTATATTTAAAATGTTCTACAATGAGTTGCGTCGTAAATTTAAAATGAAAAAATATCGAAATGAAGAAAGAAACTATGAAGCATTATCTCCGTCAACCGCGTCAGTCACAGTTAATAGGCTTTGGCTATAGATTTTGGTTTTCAGCGGCACGGTCAACGGGATAATACGGAAGTACCTTAGCTTCTTTTTTAGTATATTATACTTTTGTCCATACTCGTTAGCTTTTTTATTAAATTATCAATTGGAATTTTTATGGTGTTTTTCCTGATCCCTGAGAAGAAAAATTTTAAGTTTTAAACGTAAAAATACCAAAATTCAATCATCTGATAAACTTAAAAAAAGTTGCTTTATGAGGTTTCAATATTTTTTCAAAGTTAAAAAAATACATCTCAGTTTAAAACAGAAAAACCTTCGAACTAAAAATCTCAAATCATTGGGAAAAACCCTTAACTAAAAATAATTCCATGCATTATTTGAACATGTACCATCAAAAGTAAAGTAAGTTTATTTTTATCAATGAGAGCATTCACTGGTTTCATAAACATACTCCTACACAACTCTTTAAAATCATGTGACTGCCTAAACTACACCTCCACTTTTAACCAGATTACATAAGAACTAAGGTTATCCAAACAACTTTAAGCTTTTGAATTTACAAGCAAAGAGAGGTAAGGATATTTTATATTAATTGCATTCTTAAATCATTTATGGTAAAATTAAAATCTAATTAACTAATATGGATTATCATACTTTTTCCATATTGTCAAGGCTTACTAAAATTATTTGCTGATAATAAAATAACCAATTTAAAAAATAAGAAACAGAATCACCCCCAAACAATTATTCATTTTTTAAAAATATAGTAAATTTTTACAGCATTGAAATGTTGAAGAACAACTTATCTTTATTTAAGTAATAAAAATGAATAAGGAATAAAATATCCCCCAATTACAAAACTAAAAATATCTCTTACTAAAACATTTAAAAACATACACGAAATAATAACCATAAAATCGTTTTAATGCAGATCCTAAAACCTAATAATTATTTTTAAATTCATAAAATCTTTTTAAAAAATGCTTCGTTAGGTTGTGCTTTAATAATTTATATTTATCTAAAAACATAGACTTCGAAATGCATGCATTGCTTCATAGAATATATTTAAATCATTCATTAAAAAATTTTAAGTACAAAATTGGAGAAATTATATGAAAACAAAAACAAAACAAACAATATTTATTGAACTAGTGGATTTATTGCTGTATAAACAGCATTTTTTGTATTTATTTAAAATTGAAAATTTAAAACCCAAGATCAGCTGATTCAAAAAATTTGAATTATGTGCGAAGTTTTTAGCATCATTTTTATGTGAAAAAACCCTACCTGCATTTTCATTAGGAAAACAAAATTTGTAAACTCTAGAACACATAACAAACCTCAAAAAGAGAGATTTTTTTAAAAGCATGTTGGTGTGTTTTTACACCCAAACAGAAATCCAGAAGTAAACAGAGCTTTTGACAACTGACTGACCTTGTATTTGAAACCGGGTGGCCCCTAACCGGGTTCCAAACAAACACTCCAAATTGAGAAAAACAGATTCAAAAGCAAAAGCCCATGAGTTTTACTTTTTTATATGTGAAATCACTATCAAAATAAACTTACCTTTCTAGAAAATCTCTCCACTGCACCGTGCTATTCGATTGCCGTCAGTGCTTGACTGGCCTTTGGCTGGCCGCCAGAGGTGGTCTTGAATGTTTTTTGAGGGAGAATTCAGAGACACACACATTGTGTTCGACCAATGCCAGCCGATCTCCTGAGCGGCATGAAGCAGGTTTTGATAATTCTCCTGGCGCCATCTAGAGCTGACGTTTTTAAGTTGAAATGCTATATGTTATTTTTGTTTTAAAATGCTTTTTGTAAGAACAAGAACTAATTACAGTATTTTTTTTCTATAAAAAGATTTCTTGGATATATTGGGTTCTAGAGTATTTCTGAAAATCAAAATATCCGTGTTTTTATGAAAAAATTATAGTTTTTTTAATTCCTTATTAATTGTTATTTTTAAATCAAGTTTTACACAAACCATAACTTACGATAAAAAAGATTTTCATAATAAATAAATGAATATAAAATTTTCAATAAAATGTTAGGGGTTTTCCTTCATTATTTTTTATAAAGTGAGCATTTAAATATGCATGAAAGTATTGTTATTATTATATTATAAGTGTTTTCATTAAAAGTATTTTTGTTCTGAAACAAGTTGCCAAAAGTTTACATGTTTCCATAACAGTATGTTTAGATTTTCAAAAAATTTTCATTTTAATACTTGAACAATGTAAAACTTCCCTAAGAATTTTTTGTCATAATTTTTAAATTGAATTTTATAGTAAAAAGTTTGCTTAAGTTGTTTTTTCTGCAACCTAATAAATGTTTGTTTTACCATATGCAACATATGAAATCGTTTGAATAACTTTCTTTACTTTCGATAAGTTGATTTTCTTATTCCTCTCACTTATTCCTTTTATTCGATTATCTACAAAATTAGTTCTAATTATATTTTAATTAATTTATAAATAAATTCCACCTAATAAGGTGATAATAATTTTTTAACCAATTTAAATTTTAAACATTAAAAGCTACCCCAAAAATAGCCGTCATTATTTTATTTATATAAATTATTATTTTTCAATTTTTAAAAAACGAACTTCGATGGATTCTCGTTCAAAAATATGCATACATTTTTTTAGTTTCCCTCCGAATCTCTACCAAGGACTAAGAACAATTGATGGTGGGTTTGGCAAAACTCAACATCTCCATACCCGACCAAAATAGGTTTTAGTACTGTTTTGGACTGAGGTTCCAGGTTTACACAAGAGGTAAAAATCTCTTCCCCCAAAAGTGGGTATTTTCCCTCAAAAAAGCGGGGGGGGGGAAATGAGTGATTTCATTGAAGCCAATGGGGTATGTATCGCGTTTTTGGGCTCTCCTGAAAAATTTCTTTAAGTGGAGATTTGTGCATGTCGGATTATATATCCAAGTTCGATATCATATAAAAATCTCTATATAACTAATAAATGTACTCAAATTTTTTGAGGGAGTACATATATTGCTCTTAAGCATCCTCCATTGACAATAAAATAACTAGTAAGTAGATTGAAGATCAATAAAGAAAATCGGGCGCATACCCCACAATGCTTCTCATTATGAATAAATTTAGTATAATATTTTAAAAAACTTCACATTGCAAAATATTTTTATCTTAAATTGGTTGAATGTATAAGAAATAGAAGTTCAAAAAATATAACTAATTTCATGGCCAACACTTGAGCATTTGTGCTTTATAATCTATATTCTTCGTTATTCTAAGCACGATAATAATTTAGATTCGGAAATTTATTAAAAAACAACGTTTTAAAAAATTGAATATAATTTCATTGTTAGTGCAAAAATAGTCATAAATGGGGCACGATGTAGTGATATTAAATTTAATACGCATAGAGTAATCAAGTTGACCTCAAGAACATCACAAATAGGACATTAAAATGAAGTAATCTAACAACGACGTATAAAAATTTATTTTTATAGTTATGTGAACATCAATCAGAATATTCAAACACTTTGAAGGGATGAAAAAGTACAATGACGCGAGAATGATTAAATTTTAGCGAAGGCTTGAGTTTTTTTGACAAAAAAGTTGTAAGTCAAAATTGAGATTAAACAGCTTATCGAAACTTAAATTTCACACTTACACAAACTTTTATAAAGCTACGATGGTGTAAATAGTTTTTTACAAAATTTAAGTATAGTGCAAACACAATTTTTTGTTGTCGTTATAGTTAGTAGTAGGTATAGGAAGAGTTATACATTGCAAAGTTAATCTTTTTACAAGCTTTTAAAAATTGAATATTTACACTCAGATGGAATACATATAAATACGTATATTATTCAAATATATATAGGATGTTTAACAGTGTATTTACAAGTATAATTTTAATCTTGCATAGCATACCAAAACTATATAAAATGAATTTTTTTATAAGAAACAATATAAAAAACAAAGTTTTATTTTGTAAAGACATATAGTAGTTTAAAAAGCATCTCACTCTGTATACGATTGAAATATTAAAATTTTTACTTATCCTACACATTCAAATTTTTTTATTTACGATGTTGGTTTAAGTAACGTTTTGATTGTTGTAAACATATTTTACAAAAAACTTTTCATTTATTGAAAATATAAATTTTTTGTTATCAATTTAATGCAATTTAGTTTGCTTTGTAAAAAAATCTTTAATAATTCTTTAAATTTATGTCAAAATAATTTTGATATATTATCAAACAATTATTATTTCGAAAAGAAATTAAATATTTAAATAAATTCATGCATAATGCCATTTACATTAAGCACTGAAACAATCATCTGTGCACATCTTATCCCGACGATCTATATTTCTTGAAGAGAATTGATGCTAATATTTTAGTATACCCATATGTTTTGCTCAAAGCCTTTCTTTAAATCTTAAACAGAAAAAAAATACGTTAAAAACTTTCAGGGTTATAATTTTGTTCACATTTATCTTTACAACTGGACTTAACAAACAAGTTTATGAAAATATCATCCTGATTATATTAGGATTGTAATAGTATGTTATACTATATTATAGGGTAATAATGAGAAAAACTAAATATTTTTATAACTTTAAAATGTAAAGAAGTTTAATTCTATTCCCCCTCCAATATAATGACTTTTCATTAAAAAGTGAGTATTGGAGATAGACTTTTTACATTCACATGAACGCTCTATTTAGTTCACAGAGCGATGGGAAGATATACCATTTATTCATGTTTTGAAACGGACATTCAATAACATCAGTTTTTTAAAACTCTTAGAAACATAAAATTTAGAAAGATTTGAATACAATTTTAACTAGTTTAACTGTAGTACACACTTTTAAAATTGTTTTTTATTAATTTAATAAGAGAAAACTAGTTTATACAATTATCTTACAACTTAAATGTTTCAAAATTGTATGATGGTATTAATAATAACAGAAATTATTACAATAATATTAATTTGTACACTTTTAAATGGTGTCAGTTTTAAAGCATGTAAATGTTAAATAATTCCTAACAATCATGGAAAAGTTTTATTGCGTATTTATGTCCAATAAAGGTAAAATTTTTATTTGACTCTTTTTATTATTTTCTTTAACTTACATTAAAAGCAATTTTCTAATGGCATATTTGGTATCATTTGTATAAAATCAAAAATTTCCTTTTTTAGATAAACATACATGGGTCAAATAAAACATTTAAAGTAAGCAAGCACAAATATATTTCTTATAGAACTTTCATTGTATTTACAAATTAAATACACTAAACATTTGCAACGTTTTTACAAATTAAATACACTAAACATTTACAACATTTTTACAAATTATGAAACTAAAAAATTAATACAAAAAACTTTTTCCTAATTAAGCTTTAAAAAAATCAATAATCAACAAAAATGAAAAAAGTGAAAGAATGATAGTTCTACATACATATCTACCATTGAACATTTTAATAACCTAATAAAAATCCATTGATCCTATTCGCCTATGAAGAATTGCCATCGCTACTTTTTAAAGGTTTTAAACTACGATTTTAAACCTTTAAATGTTTTGGAACTTCTGTTACAATTTTAAAATACTTTTCAAATCATAGTCAAACATTGAAAGCTATTTGTATTTTTGTTTAAAGAGAGAAGTTTTCAGAATATTATTATTGCATGGGGCATGATTTTATAATTTTGCTTAGAAATGTTCACTTACTAAGCATTTAGAATTTAAATGAAGGTTATGTAATAAATTTAGGTCTAGTCAATAAAAAATAATGCAATTAAATGTTTCTATGAATTCTTCTCGTTTGTTACCAAATTCCTTATGAAAATATAATATGCTTTAAAATATTAGGAAAAATTCCGTATCAACTTTCATTAAAATAGCTTTGCTGAAATGAACAAATTTGTGGATGATTAAAAATATTTTAAAGCACCTTATCATCATAGTAATAATAAATAACCCCCGTTTTAACATTTCATAACCTAAAAAAATGTTGCATAGCTTCTAGGCTTAAACTTCAAGGTCTAGGTACATTGAAACTTAAACTTAATGTAAACCAATAAAGATATGCAATCACGAATCCCATACAACCGAATAAAATTTCCGCAAATCGAAGAACGCACGAATTGTTATGGAATATAATTCATATCTCAAAATACACTAAACTCAGCGTTGCGAAGCGTCACTCTTCCGCTGGCTTTGTGGCTATGGAAGAGAATGCTGTCGACCAGGGCAATGTCCATCGCCCTGTCTTTGTTGCAGACGAATCAGAGAGATATTCTGAATGTCAGGAAGGGCAATTTTACAACAACAGAAGTTGATATACTGTATATAATCATCAGAGCATATATGCACGAATCGAATGACCATAATAAGATGCTTAGATTAAGAGATCATTGCTGGAAGCCGAATGAAATTGGAAGAATCATAACTTTCCACCAACAGCTGGGGGATGTGGAACAGTTGGTTGAAAGAAGATTTCTGAGTTTAGCATATTACTTTTGATTTCCCAGCAAAATTCATAATTTTGCTTCATTAGATAAGGTTAAATAATGTATTCAACACCGGGACCTTCTGAAGGTCATAATATCAATTTGCATTATGTCAGTATTGAGTTTTATAATTCAGTTTTAAGGCTTTATGTTTTTATGAATTAATTCGGATCACGGGCTGTATGTGGAACATCAAAGGAATTTCCTATTTTTAAATTTGTTCTAATAAGCCTAAACTCAATAACTCTTATATTATCTTGGGTACAATTGTTAACTATGCAAATTATTATTACACTTCTTTATGTCTCTCAGTTTTAATAGTTTTTTTAAACTAAATACGCCAGATGTTTGTAGAAGCTAAATAAAATCCAATATTTGTTGAAGAAAATGATAAAAAAAACTCTAGGCAATTCGACAATAACTATTCCATTATTTCAAGGTCCTTGACTAAATAACTAAAGACTTCAGAGTTAATGAAAAATACATTTTAAAAAATAAAACTACCCTTGTTGAAATGAATAGATATGCAAAAAAATTAACTGCAATTCTCCTCAATTCACAAATGGAGGGTTTTATAAGAAAAATTGTTCTCTACGGACGTTTCCTTTTTCTGGTCGAAGACAAACAAAAAATATCGAGAAAAAACCTCAGTTAAAACTGTCCAATCCATTGAAATGACTGAACCACCGACTGTATGACGTACTGTGGGGTGGACCGAACGTTATTTGTCTTTTTCTTGGCAGTCTAAGCTCCATTTCGACAAGTCCATTTGCATGACATTCGTCTTCCGTCTCATCGTCTTCTTGGTAGCCCAGGCGGATATTCGTCTCCATTGCTCTGGACCTACAACGCCGCCTGTAGATGAAATAGAATGAAAAGCTGCTCGAGTGGGAAAAAAAGAAATAACGTATCACAAGAGTGAATAATTTTAATTTGATGTGGGCCAAATTATGATGACAGCTTTTCACGGACCAAAACAATCTGTGTTTATCGCTTCTGTCAATAGATAAAAAGGAAAACACACACTATGCCTTCTTCATGTTCATGGCATTTGGAGAATTATAATTAATTGAGTAAAGGTGCAGTTATATGTTATACATATTGTTTACGTTCAAAATATAACTTAAATAATATTTTTAACATTTTTGACGGTTATAGGTTTTGTTAATTATATTACTTTTTTAAATCAGTGAACAAAAACAGTTAGACAAGTCTCCATTGGGGAATTTTTTACATCTGAAGAATCATTGACAAATAACTATTTTTAAGTACCTAAGCCTTTCAAAAAATGTTACACATCTAAAAATTATGTTTTTTCTTACCAATAATTTCCATACCTCTTAAAGTTCTATAGACATTTTTAAAAAGTTCTCAATTAAAAATCTGGATTTCTTTGATTAGTTTTCCCAAAAAAGGTTACACTCACCAAATCTTGAAGAAGAGTTTGAGATTACTATGCTAAACTTTTTTTGTAACAGGCTCTTATTTTTTAAATCACAAAATTCTTACTATACAGGGTGTATCTGAAATGGTGCAACAAACTTTCAGGGATGATAGTACTCATCAAGACGAACAAGAATCAGTATAGAAAGGGGGTCCCAGACCAAATCCCAGGGAGTTAAAAATGGAGCGACACCCCAAAAAAATTATTGAAAAATTCAATTTGTAGAAGAACTACTATTGGTAAAAACTTAATTATGGTCTCAAAAATTGTGGTTTAATATGATCTTTAAATTACCTCAAAAGTCTTCACTTTAAAATTTGTTTTATTATGAAAAAAGTTAAAAACAAAAAAAATGTGAAAACTCTGCCAAAACCTTATTTTTATTTCGAAATCATTTCTTTTTATTTAATAATCTGAAAGATCATAGTTGAAAACCCTTAATTCCAAAGTTTCACGTAAATACAATCAATATTAAACGCTTGAGACTCTGTTAAAGTTTGTTTTTTGGGTGCGCAAGCTGTTTTCTAGAGCTGTTTCCAAAATAGCTGTTAGCGCACGCATAAAACGAACTTCAACAGGATCTCAAGCGTTTAATATTGATTGTATTTACGTGAAACTTTGGACGTAAGGGTTTTCAACTACACTAGCGGAAATAAAAATCCCAACATCAAGAAGGAAAGGAGATATCAAAGTCATATTTATTTCTATGATTGCACATAGTATCAATGTGAATTGCTTAAAAAATCAGCCTTCCTGGATATAAGGGGGCCGAGAAAAACAGGGAGGAGTGTTGTCTCCATAGGTGTCCATTACCTACGTCACACGTCATGATATTGAGCGACAGGGGCTCTAAATGACTTTTGAGGGATTGGAGGACCATGTTGCCTCCTCAGGTAGTCCAAATTCATATGGTGCACCAGCGGACGTTGCATACCGGGCTAGGTGATTTCTCCTCTTTCTCCGGACATGTTTTGTGAGCGTTAGTTTTTACGAACGGATAGGCCAGGGTAAAAATGCAACATAGGGGGTTAAGAAGAAAGCTTGGACATTGCACAAAACATGTGTTAGTGCATTTTTCTCTTGAAATTTTTCCCCAGGACAGGTCTGAAGGTAAGGACGGACAACCAGCTAAAAAACCTTAATGAAGCAGCTCTGGTTGGCCCAAGTACCGGTAGATCATACTGAGGACAAGCGGCAGTGGGATGGATGTCGTTTGCAGTACTGCGGATTGTCCGTTCGGTCCGCATGGCTTCTTACAGCTTTGGCTATAAACAATGGGCTGAAAATGGGCATTTCTGTTTCCAATAGTGCACGAAATAAGGAAATGAAAATCCCAATTTCATGACGTTGTGTTTATGAGAGAATCCTGATTCGGTTTGGAGCACCACTACTTTTGGGTATGAGTTTGAAGACACAATGGAGAGAGCGCACTCAGCTGATGATTTTCTAATCGTTCCACGGAGTGGTGATGCAGGGTAACGGAGTGGGGATGCATTGGATTCCATTTCTGCAACTCCTGAGAATGATTCACCAGTACTTTTTCCAACCAGAGCTGCGTCATTGAGATTTTGCAGCCGGTAGACCGTCTTTACCTTCAGAGCTGTCCTGGGGACAAATTTCAAGAGAAACATGCACAACCACATGTTGTATGCAATGTCCAAGCTTTCTTCTTAACCCCCTAGGTTGCATTTTTACCCCGTCTTTCCCGTTCTCTAGAACCAACGCCTACAAAACAAGTCCGATCAATGAGGAGAAATCACCTAGCCCGGTATGCAACGTCCGCTGGTGCATCATATGAATTTAGACTACCTAAGGATCCAACATGGTTCTCCAATCCCTCAAAAGTCATTTAGAGCCCCTGTCACTCAATACCATGACGTGTGACGGCGGTAATGGACACCTATGGAGACTACAGTCCTCGCCAATTTTCTCGGCCCCCTAAACTCCGGGAAGGCTGATTTTTTAATCAATTCACATTAATACTATGTGCAATCATAGAGACAAATTTGACTTTGATATCTCCTTTCCTTCTTGGTGTTGGGATTTTTATTTCCGCTAGTGTATGATCTTTCAGATTATCAAATCAAAAGAAAGGATTTCGAAGTATAAAATAAGGTTCTGGCAGATTTTTCCCATTTTTTGTGTTTTTTAACTTTTTTCATAATAAAACAAATTTTAAAGCGAAGACTTTTGAGGTAATTTTAAAGATCACATTAAACCACAATTTTTGACACCATAATTAAGTTTTTACCAATAGTAGTTCTTCTACAAATTGAATTTTTCAATGATTTTTTTGGAGTGTCGCTCTATTTTTAACTCCCTGGGATTTGGTCTGGGACCCCCCTTTCTATACCGATTCTTGTTCGTCTAGGTGTCTACTATCATCCCTGAAAGTTTGTTGCACCATTTCAGATACACCCTGTATATATATAAATGTAAGATTTTTCTGGAAAATATTTTTCAACTAAATCACTCTTTCGATTTCGGACATCATCGTGGTATATCAAGAAAAAAATTACGTAATATCTCCATGTATGAGGGAAATATAAATTATTTAGCATAAGAGTTAGCTCTGATACCTAGATCTGATTCTAATAACATCCAATCTTGCAATAGGAAAGTTCGACTGTACTAAAACTTCGATTAAGTTCGTTATAAGCATGTCATTGTATAAGTACAGAACATAAACTTACCAGTGATGAAAAATTAAATCACAGAGATAGTGAGCTTAAAAACAGATTCTTACCTGCATATTTGCGTGTTTTCTCTCAAAATTCTGAAAATTAGATCCAGAGAAGAACTTTAATAAAAGATAAGGAGTAGTTACCCAAATCACCTTAAATTCAAATAACGGGACACACAGACAAAACATAATAAATTTTTTTTCTGATATGAGTAAATATACCCAAAAAGACTGACACATTTTAAAAATCAATAACTAATAACTCGAAAACTAAAAAAGGTAAAAAATACGCGGTTTGTTACACATCCTACTCCCGGGAGTCTTAATGGGATGTAATAAACCACGTATTTTTATCTCTTTTTTAGTTTTCAAATTATTAGTTATTGATTTTTAAAATGTGTCAGTCTTTTTTGGGACACCCTGTAAATGGTAATATACCTTGATCTTAGCCGTAGGTCACTGTCAATGTAATTATCCGCTACCCGCTGCCACCTGTAACTGAGAGGGCCCGTGTAGCGGCCATCGGTAGGGATGTTGCTCCAACCCATGTCAATTGGAGGCAAAGCCGATACCTCAGACATTCGAGACCTTGCTGATGTTACCTTTTCCCTCACAGAGCAACGGGACTGAAAATTATATTAACGGCTTGTTTTTATTCAATTATTTATACGGATTCAAAAATATATTGTAATAAAAGATGGAGTTTTGAAATTGTAAAAACCAATCAAATAAACTCCAAGAATCTAGAATAATATGTCAGAATGATTATAAATTTTTAGAAAGTACCCTTGTATTACTTGGGTGTTAATTAGAATTTTATTTTTCCGTAAAAACTGTAGGTAATTATTTGGTACCCTACTTTAGAAGTATGCAAATGAAAATTATTGTATAAGTCTTCACACACGTCTTATTCACTCAAAGCTATATTTGTTTAGAATTTGTGTAAATATGTATCAGTGTATTCAGAATTAAAACAAAATATCGATTTTAAATGGATGAACCTTTATATAATTTGTTTTTATAAATTATTTATAGAGATTACAAGAAACCTTTCATAGTATATTTCTAGAAATGTTTTAATACCTTAGCAGTAAGTGTTCTTGTAGGCATTGCGCTATGCCTGATCCTCTCTGGGCGTTTCTCATTCTTATTGCTACTGAGAGACAAGGCCGTTGAGTCGTTGTCTTCTTCGTAAATGGCTTCCAGAAATGTGGGTTTAGGTTGCTATAAGCACAATACAAATTCCCCAATTAATCAATAAATAAAATCTGCAATTTATTTGAATTGCGTAAAATGTATTATTTTTATAAACTTTAATAATGAAGTAAAAGTAAATGTGTTTCTGAGTTTCTTTACACCTTTTTTAATATAATAATAATTTTTATTATTAGCAACATAATTACTCAACAATTATTATTAATAAGTAAATTAAACTTTATACAGGTTGCTATATAATAGTATTACTATAATTTCTAAACAGTAAACATGTACGCAAGGTTTGAAACGAATGTAATGCTTTTAGTCCAAAAAATATTTTCAAAATTGAGTAGAGTTTGATGTTAGACGGTTTTCTGGAAAAATATAACTTCTTTTGTATTTTTAGAGTTTTATTTTACTCTAAATCCCCATAGCATGAGGGACTATAAAATGGATAGATAGCGAACAGATGTAAGTATCCAAATTTAAAATCTTCGAGTAGAACTAGTTGTAAATAGATTTATACAACATATAGCTTTTTATAGATTTTCAAATATGAGTTTTTGTTTAACATATTTATTCTATACGATTGATAGAACCAAGAGACTATATAATTTTTTGATTTCCCACTTTTTATTATATATCAAATGCTTCATGTTTCTCCAAAAACCTTTTAAACAAAAAAAACAATTTTACCTCATTTTAAACAGTTTTGCAATTAGAAGTATGCATTTGTAGCTAACGGACCTAAAAACTAGTGTTCAGACTATTTTTGAGTGAACACTGAGCACCTCGTATAAATTGTGAAACAACTATTATTTTAAATTTTATTGCTATACCTGGATTTTTATAGGTGGTGGATTATACACTGGAGTATAACTGGATGAAACTCTACTACTTCGAGAGCTTGTTCTTGATGAAATGTCCATACTAAATGCTGCTCGAAATTGGTCTTTCATCGGTTCATCCTTCATCAATTTTCTATGAACTTCTTCCACTTCCTTTTTCTTAAGCTGCATATGTTCATCAACTGCTTGTAAAGCAGACTAACCGTAGAAAGAATGAAATTATGTTAAAAAAATTTCAAACAAACTCTATTATTGTATTGAAGTTAGTTTGAAATAATAAATACTCTCTGTGCTATAAGACGAGTATTTTTAAATTTGTTATGTAGGTTTTTCAATGCGGTGGACTACTTGTATTAGTACCCTACTATGAACTACATTTAAAGTTTTCGCTTAGCCATCTATTGTATAACCAATAATATCCAATGAGGATATAGGTTGAATGAATATCCCTTCGAAGAATAACATCCTTTTTAAAATACCCAATTTTATGCTTCTAGAAAATATTCGCTTTCAGGGTTAAGGGCCAAATTAAATAAAGTGTTCGTAAAAACATATTTGATCTGGATTATTTTTGCCTTGATATCGATAAACCTTGGTTTGTGAATTTGTTTTTTATTCATAATGTATTTTATCAAGATTCAATAAAATCAACGATATTTTTTCGTAAGGATAAAGGTAAGTAATCCTTTTAACACAACATGAAAGGAAAGTTGTTTAATTTTATCACAAAAATAGATTGTTTAAGCTTTTTTAAAATATTTTAGTCACTTAAAATGCAATTTTTTTCTTGAACAGTCTTTCAAATTTTGTGATGAAGAAAAAATGAAGTCAATGCCAGAATAATGCCCTTACATCCTTCATTTTTGAATTAAATGTTTTTAAAATGAAATGCATTTTTTAAATTTAACTAAATAACTCAATTATTTAATTATTTATAAAACATAGTGTACCCATCCAATTACCCATCTCCTTCTCCAATGACTATTATATGAATATCAAACTACATAGCCTAGTTAAAGAATCCCTAACTACTACTTTTTTTTGGTTAAATTAGATTCTTCAATGAGCTCCTCTCTTTAAAAAGTAAAAATTGAAATCATAAGTAAAGGTATGTTTACCAATCGAGTATAAAGGGCTTGATTGGAATCACGAATATGACTCATTTATCTAGCCTCCCTAGTTATCCTCTTTAATATCAGCAAGTTTATAACAAATGCAAATAAGAACCATCATGGTGGTTTTCACACTACATCAACCAGAAAACTAATCCATTTAAACCTCACACGTTACTATTAGCAAAACGGGACAATTTAATCAAATAAACTATGCATGAAATATGGGACAACATTCACCCGACTACCATTCGTTTTACTGTACAGTTTTGAAGGAACCCGGGTAAAGTCGTTAATTCTTCCACGGTATTTTACACAAGCAATTATGGAAAGGAACAGGAAAAGAAAATGGCCCTGGGTGTGGCATCAGAATGCCTGTTACCCACAGGTGAATCATTCTGAAAGGGGCAATTGCCCCTCCTGACCCAGATACCGATGCATCATTGATTCCATTAGGAAATTAAAAGCCCCTATGCCCGACCATGCTTGTTACACCGACTCGTTTCCGGGTAAGCCAATTGTTTTCCAATCAAGCCCTTTATACTCGAGTGATATATACCTTTACTTATGATTTCAAATTTTCCTTTTTAAAAAGAGGGGATCCCATTGATCGAATTTAACCAAACAAACGTAGTTAGGAATTCTTTAACAAGGGCTTATAGATTTTTATTCAATTTAGCTTCTGTATAGTTAAAGTTATGTCATCCAAATTAGCTACTCTTTGGCTAAATATTTCGCTTAAAGAAAGGTACAGAATAGTATTTATAGAATGTACTTTTACGAGAAATTTTGTTTTATTGTTTACCCAGTGGTAATTCTATTCAAATTCTTTTATAGGTGTAAAAACTGGTGAAATTTTTCTAAAAGCTTAGGTGGTTTACTTTTTATATAAAAGTTTCTCAAATCAGTTATTTAGTAATGTTTTCGAATTTTCCTTTTTAAAAAGAAGGGATCCCATTGATAGAATTTAACCAAACAAACGTATAGTTAGGAATTCTTTAACAAGGGTAGAGGTGAGGAGGGTATTATGGAACACCCTTTATATATTTAAGAATAACTCTATTGGTTTTTAATAAAATCCACCAAATCATTTTAAGTACATACTATAACTAATGACAATGAAGGGCCAATGGTCAAATAAATCAGCATTATTTTTTTAAATCAAAAAATGTACTTTAAGAAAAGTTACAAATGGAGGGTAATATGGAACAGTCGGGTAATATGGAATAGTTGGATTTACAGCTATTGAAAACTAATTAGACCTTAGAGAACATAGTTCATCTTAACTATAAAAATATATTTAACAATTTACGTTCAAATATGTTCATGAGTCTATTTACAATAGTCACAAATAGGCCTGGACGATATAAGAATTTCTTAAATCGATTTATGGCCAATTTAACATCGCGATTTAGTGATATTTCGATTTAACCCGGATAATATGAAACCCAATTTTTGATTGGTGTTTGAGGGAGAAGCGTTCCTATGACTATTGATATTACACAGTTTGAGAGGATCTCCAAGATAAAATGGAGCTATAATATCGAAAAATTCAAAAATTGACCAGTGGTCAAATGGGATTTACCAAAGGTCAGGGACCCCCAAAACAACCACGAGGAAGAAAGAGAAGATCAGAAAAGCTATTAATAGCGAAAAAAAGGATTGACCGCTGGTCAAGCGATCTTGACCAAAGGTCAAGACGAACATGTCACCAGTCTTATGGCTTTTGGTTTGAGCCCCCACATGACCTACTTTAGTGACAAAGCATAGATGTAGCCAAAAGGTGACCGGACTGACTAATGGTCAATCGGATCCAAATCTGATAATACCGATGCATCAGAACCGATGCATCGATGTTCCATTTAACTCATTCAAATTTGCCATTCTGATAATACCGATGCATCAGAACCGATGCATCGATGCTCGATTAAACTCATCAGAATCTTAATTCTTATGTGGTTGACTGACTAGGTTATAAATCGATTTCGATGAGTGCTTAAATCGGATTCGATGTTGAGTTGACGATATAAGCTCTACATCGGGTAGGCGATTTAAGGGTTAAATCGATATTTCATTATACATCGATTTAAGACCCAGTCCTAATCACAAACATAATCGTCTTTTTCGGACCCTTTGCTTACGGCCATCTTGGCCATCTTGTACTATGTACAACATATTGCCATCTTGTACAACAGCCATCTTTACAGCCATCAACCCTTTTACTGACCGATAAAACATGGATTACTAAAAAACGATTGCAGTAAAAGAAATACTGATCTTTTAATGTACAGTATGCTTAACAACAAAATCAAAGCCTCATCGTTACTGGTAGGTTAAAAGGTTTGAACATTTACCGTCAAAAACTTTCGAAAATCCCAAAACACACTTCGCTTTGCTGCGACTGATCAGACAACAAGAAGCTAAACTCATTTTGCACTGCCTCATGGGGGATTTCGTAAGACTTTCGTGGCATTGCCACGTGATTGCAGCACGAGGGGGAGCAGAAACTCAGGTGTTCCATATTACCCGACTATTCCATAATACCCTCCTCTCCTCTACATAGTTTTTTTTATTCAAATAAGCTTCAGTTTAGTTATGTCATCAAAGTAGCTACTCTTTGGCTAAATATTTCGCTTAAAGAAAGCCTACAAAGTAGTATTTATAGAATTTACTTTTACGAGAAGTTTTGTTTTATTGTTTACCCAATGGTAATTCTATTCAAATTTTTTTATGTATATCCAAACATTAAAAACTGGTGAAATTTTTCTAAAAGTTTAGGTGGTTTAGTTTTCATATAAAAGTTTCCCAAGTCAGAATGAAAACTAATATCTGTAAACATTTTGATTGCTATTTGAATTTAAAAAGTGTGATTGATATGATCAGGTTTAAACATTAAAACTCTAAATAAAAATTCATAAACAATATGTAAAAAAAGAAAACTCACATTTTTAATATTTAATACGTTTTTAAAGAAAAAAATATTCAAAAAAGTTCAAAGAACATATTAAACGCATTTTATAGCTTATAGTTGAATTTTAAAAAGAACAGTTAACTCCTTTAGTAATTATAACTGTTACTTTAGTTTTTATTTCTATACAAAAAAACTCATAGATGTTAAGAAATGACCATTTCAATTTATGATGTTAAGAAATGACCAAAATAATTTCATTAAAAGAAAGGAACTTTTCAAGTACTATAATAAAAATTAATGATTATTTTAATTGACAAACAGTTATAACTATAATAAAAATTTATATTAATTTTAAAGAAAAGAAATAAAGAATTCCAATTAAAAATTTAACTTACACAAAATAAAAGCAAAAATGTATTTAAACAAATAAACCTATTATACAACTATTTTGTTAGTTAAAAGTGATAATAAGTTTTATGCCTAAGTTAATATCGTTATAATAAAAAAGGAATAAGTTTTATGCCTAAGTTAATATCGTTATAATAAAAAAGGTTCTTAAACTATCTTCTTTCAACTTTGACTAAGTGACTATTAAACATGGAAAGCTAAGACGTAACTGTAAATATGCGTAACTATAATGAGTAAATTCAATAGGGCATGAACGCAAAATGATATTAAAGTTAAACTACAGTAAATACTAGATGAAATAAAAAAAAATTTATGAAAGATAGACAAGGTATCATCTTCAGTATTCAACTAAAAAATAACAAAAATCTTAAACATGAAGCTATGTAATCTGTAACAGGTGAAAGAATGCGATCATCCAGCTTTAAATGTATCAATTAATATTGTATCCTAATCCTGGATACCACACAGCCCAGTAAAATAAAAGAAATTACAAAAGTAAGACTGTTCCTTGCACTAGAAATTCAGTTTAAATTTTTAAACTTGACCAAGCTTTTTTTAAATTTTCAACCCAAGATAGACACCTGTGAAATATGTATCTTTAATAAACACTTTTGTATAGGCACTACTTGTGCTGAGTGAAAATATTGCTACCTTAAAGTATAAAAAAATCAAAATCAATTAAAAATTATTTGGCTGATTCAAATAAGAAATTCAAAACAAATCTATAAACTTCAAAAATGTTATTAGAGGGAATTTAAATTGTTTTTAATAAGATATGACATGGTTAATTTTCAAGGGGTTGATTTCGACTTAAGTGGTAACATAAAATATTTCTGCACCAATCAGCCACAACACCCATATCTATAAATATTAAATTCTTAAGAAAAAACAAATAAACAATTTAAAAAAAGCAAGGCATTCTTTACGTTTCAAAGAAATTAAATATACCGATAAATGCTATGATATAATTTTAAATGCTTATATTTTGTGCTCATATTAACTAACTATCTAAGTTTATAGCTAATATTTTCAAAAAAGATAAAGAAAACATAAAAAAGCAATTCAATGCGCAGAACTTGAGAAGTTAAAATGCTAAAACTTTGAACTGCTCCGAAAAAGGTTTTTACTAAAAAAAAATCAACAAAACAATGACAAACTAAATTATAGTAGCATGTATAACATCTCATAAAAATTCAAATTTTCCAAGTTTTGAAAAACATGTCCCGTTAAATAAAAAAGGTTTACATTTTTAGTAGTCTTCTGTTACGTGTTTATAAATTATAATGACAGTTAATTCAGTCGTGTTTTTTTATAATTTTAGATCACTCCTTTCACTACATGGCATTATTTAAATCCATTTTTAACAAAAACAATAGAAAAATAGTTTTGTTGTAATTTCATTAAGCTCTATGTTTAGTGAATTATAAGTACTAATGAACTTCTTGTTGCACAACAAAATGGGTTTTTCTATTATTAACTTACGGTAATTTAACAAGTTGTTGAATAACTCTTATTTAAGAAAAACATTTATACAAAAATTCTACCTAGTTTGTTTCTAGTTACTAATTCATGCATCTTTAATAAGTGACTATGATAGATCTCTGTACTTCCCATTTAAAAGAAACCTTCAAAATTCCACCACCGTACATTCAGTTTTTTCCATTTTAAAATAAGAAAACCATAATATTAAGCCTGAATTCACAATAAAAAATTATATCATACCTTTACTGCTTCTCTCTCCTCTTCCAGAAGCTTCTGGACCATTGATGGCGTGTCTCTCATGGTTGAAAGGGCCTGAAATTAAATAATTAAAGCCACACAAGAAACATATAATACTTTATTAACTATAGATAACAAACAATATTTGAGAGATTGAAATATATAAATTTTTAAGGTTACAAGCATCTAGTTATAAAATTATGAGTTATTAAATATTAATTAATGATCATTACCTCCGAATGGGGGGGGTTCTATACAGTTTAATACCATTGGTGTTTATTGAGGTTTCCTTTACGCGAATTTATATTGATTTAAATACCTATTAAACGTTTTAGAATTATCATTTATTTAAATTTTAAAAAGCATTTCATAATAAGAAAAAAGGCTTAAAATATCGTTTTTTTGTATGATAAATTGTTTGAGCAATCTAAATAAAATAATATATTGTTGAATGAATATTATTAATTATTGGGAAATTCTCCTGAATTTAAAATTTTGCTTTCGGATCATTACAAATAAAAGCAATATTAAATATCATTTGGTTAACACACTAATTAAAATATACTTTACTCAATATAAGTTATTTTTATGTTAATAGCTTAATTATATTAACCATATCAGTTAAATTTATAAATATGTTTCTATGATATAGGGTTTTGTAAAAGATATAAAGGTTTATATTAAACTGGAAACTAATATTATTAGTCCTGCTTTACATGCAATTTCCATAAAAACGTTAACGTAATTTTCAGTAAAAAGCTTCGGGCTCCTATCCTTTATTGAATTGAACAATCATATCAATAGTTTAAAAGTCGCAAAATACACGAAAGAAATAGCGATAATAGTTTTATAAATAGGTATATGTATACTATATGTAACTAACAGAAAAAACATGACGAGAAAGGTGTAAATGGTTTAGATTAGGAATAATGATATTTAGAAGGAACGATAAAAATGGCCGTTAACTGCTGACAATGTTTTCTCCATTCACATTAAAAATAGCTTAGGGAATTTAGATGAGGTGGTCTTCAAGACAGATATGATGCCTAAGTCATCGATTTAGAAAGAATTTTGCTGCTTCAGGTTGTTTCATAATAATCTCAGAAAGTGAAGTTTGTAAATTTCTTAGCTTTTTCGAGATAAGTTTTACAAAACAGAATAAATTGACAGCATTATCCTAGTAATATCTGTAAAATATCTATCAGATATATCAAATTTAACCATAGCATGGTAGGTAATTCCTTTGAAATAATTACAGGCAACATCGATTTAATAACTATAAAAATGTACTAATTTATGGAAGCATGTTAAAAATTATTTGTTACGGTGTAAATAGTTTTTATTCATAAAATTTTTTTTGTTTCCTGGAGGCTTGGAATGACACTAACATATTTGAGATCCATACGTTATTCTCGAATTCATGTACCAGAAAAACTTTATTTTAGGCCCTTGAGTTCCATGAATGGGAGATAGACCTGAAAGATTTCTTATTCTGAGAGTTTCACCTAGCGTAGCAATTTTCTTTACAAACTCGGTGAAAAGTAATAAGTGTATTGAACTTTAAATTTGACATTTTAGTGAGGTACAATAAACTCTTTTGAATTCTCACCTTCTTTTATTTGTTACATCGGTTAGTTATACTATATTACATCATTAAGTTTTTTTGGAGGGAATTATTATAAATTTCCTTATGATTCAATAAATTTCCTTATGATTGTTGAGCATGGAGATAATGATAAATTTCAATATTATATCAGAAAACTACAACTTTTATCTCAAAATTTTAGGAATGTAGTTATTCTCGATCGGCTTGGAAATTAAACTTTAACATGAGTACAAAAATTTTTATGAATAGATTTCTCAAACTGAATGAAAAAACTCGCAATTTATTTTATATATGTAATTACCTCATGATCAATTAAAATTTCCCTTCTACATCTCTCTTATGCTTGTAACCTTAATTCACAACATGGTATCATTACGAAATTTTCACATTTCAGGTGTACACCGCGGTTCGTATTTCATACTTTATTATGAATTACATAGATTTATGCAATGCCATTTGAATGGATACAAACTCCTCAGATAAAATCTTTTCAAGCACAATTGAAGCGAAAACACTTTTAAGCTATTTTGGTGGGGTGAAAGCTGTTTAGTTTGGCTACACTGGCTAAGTGTGAAGAGGCTAAATCCATTCCGTTCAACGTACCTTTAAGAGATAAGATTTCCCTCTTTGTTCCTCAGATAGGATAGCTTTTCGTCCTATGCTCGAATTCAAAAGTGAGCATAGAATTAGATTGTACTCCGGAACAGCTTTTACCTGAAATTAACTAATGTTACGTCTCTCTCCATATTAGATCTCGAATATCATTAATGAGGTCTCAATAGGTGTCTGATTGAACGGTAGTTCGAGTTACTCTGATGGAATTCTTAGAAAAAAGCAAGGCTAAGGAATTTGCACCGCTTTATTTTGAAAAATTATCTTTTTATGCACGGATAATTTTTGAATAATTTTGTTACACTATAAACTTTGAAAGTTGATAACACTCAGTAAAAATGTTAAATTATTTTTATGTTAACATCAAATTAACAGATTTGCAATAGAATACTTAGTTTATTTATAACCATAAAGAATTTCACATATCATAGGAAAAAGGGGGAAATTTATCCTTGAATTTCAAACATCGATATCATTAACAATCCTATTAACTGTCAATGAAAGTTTAAATTGAATTACCACAATCATACAGATGTAATATTTATTTTCTTTCCTATTTTTATAGTATGTTTTCAAATACTTTTTAAAAAGTTCGAATGTGTGTGTGAAGCATCATAAATAATTATTTATTGACATCTCTCATTTAGTATTTGTGTTACGGGCAATGGGATAAATCGGGCATTATTAATAATGCCTGAAATGGACGAGGGCAATGTGATAAATTCAATGGCATTTATCAATGAAATTTATCACTTTGCCCGCCTCCACTCTGGGCATATTAATAATGCCCAATTAATCAATTTTTCCGTAACATATGTTGAAACTTTTTCATTTCACATCAATATGATGATCACATTTTGTCCTCTTTTATGAAAAATGTAATTGTTTTCATTGAAATTATAAATATAAAATTTTCCGATACCCATGAATGCCCTATTTCTTTATTTTCAGGTAGATGAGAGGAGGGTATTATGGAATAGTCGGGTAATATGGAACACCTGAGTTTCTGCTCCCCCTCGTGCTGCTATCACGGGGCAATGCCACGAAAGTCTTAAGAAATCCCTCATGTTGCAGTGCGCAAAGAGTTCAGCTTCTTGTTGTTGTCTGATCAGTCGCAGCAAAGCAAAGTGTGTTGTAGGATTTTTGAAAGTTTTTGACGGTAAATGTTCAAACCTTTAAACCTACCAGTAACTATGAGACTTTGATTTTGTTGTTAAGCATAATGTCCACTAAAAGATCAGTAGTTTCTTATACTCCAGTCGTTTTTTAGCTATCCATGTTTTATCGGTCAGTAAAAGGGCTCATAGTACAAGCTGGTGTGTCGGGTATTATGAAACACTAGGTCCACATTCTGATGTGTCATATGAAATTTACTTTCTGTCATCAACTTAAGGACAGGAAAACAAAGATGCTGAAGCATCTTAAACTAAGATCTTTTGTAATGAAAAATTTTCCGAAGATCAACGATGAGAAATTTGAATCCAATGTATTAGCTGTTTTCTATGGGCTCATCTTGACTATACTTGAGCAGAAAAAGACGATTATGTTTCTGACTATTGCAAATAGACTCATGAACAAAACTATTTGAACGTAAATTGTTAAATATATTTTTATAGTTAAGATTAACTGCGTTTTTTAAGGTTTAATTAGTTTTCAATAGCTGTAAATCCAACTGTTCCATATTACCCTCCATTTGTAACTTTAAAAAAAGTACATTTTTTGATTAAAAAAATAAATGCTGATTTATTTGACCATTGGCCCTTCATTTTCATTAGTTATAGTATGTACTTAAAATGATTCGGCGGATTTTTATTAAAAACCAATAGAGTTATTCTTAAATATATAAAGGGTGTTCCATAATACCCTCCTCTCTTCTATATTTATCCCGCTAATTGATAAATTTAATTATTTATTACATAAATTTTATTAAATATTTTAATTCATGTTGATAAGATCATAATTATTTGAGATAAAATGAATCGTCAGTTTGAAGAAGGGAATAAGTCCAAAAAATGACAAATTGACTTTTTGTGCTCAAAACAATCTCCAAGATTTGCCCTACACATGGGTGAAAAGAGGGGGAAAATAACTAACCCCAAAAGGGAGATATCGCCCCTTAAAGTTGTGAAATCGCTATCCATACAATGAAAATTCCATTTCTTTTTTTCGATTTTCTCAAAACTTGATTTTTGGACTTATTCCCTTCTTCAAACTGACGATTCAAATATTACTCCACCCTTTATTTATACCTACTACTAATCATAACCCTAACTTAACATATTCCTTAAAATACAAAGATAAATATATTGTTATTTCATTCATTCATATTATGAATTTATATTCAGAATTTGAATTTGAGAATGCCTCATATATTGATATAAAATTTCTGAAGTTCTAATGATTTTTAAGAGTTGTTTCAGAAAAAAAAAACGATAAAAAGTTAGGGATATCGCTTCTTTACTTACATCGTGCTAACACCATTCATGTCACCATAAGGTTTACATCAAAGAGCAAGATATGACATCAAAGAAAAACAATCAATAAAGTAGCCTTAGGACAGGAAACCGTTCATCATACAACCAAAATCCCATTACCAAATTTCAATAGAGAAAATATATTTATGGCGAAGTTATGGATCTTTTGTCAGTGATGCCATGTTTCATGACTCGCAATTCATCCTCGCAGAATAATGGGAAGCATCTTACCCTGGGAGAAGAAAACTAACCGGGCTGAGAATAGAGTTTTGAGAGGTGAGAGAGAGAATGACGGTTTTGATAACCTATTAGAGTGAATGTAAAGTTATGATCTACGATTCTACTTTAACACCTCAGGCTTTTACAGAATATGTCATCTTTTCCAACTATAGTAGTATAGCAGTTCCTTTTGTTTATAGATTATTTTTATGTTATACAATTTAAAAAAAAAACTTATTTTTATATTAGTTCAATTTTAAATGAATTGATGCTTTTTAATTTTGAGACCAGTTTTGTTTCAACGTATTTACTTTAAAAATTAATTAAAATTTCATTTTTATTATTTATACTTCATTAAGAAAGGATAGTTAAACGTTTTAAATACTGCATCACAATTATACTTCATAATGTGTGTTTTTTAAGTACGCAATATATATGTCAAGAATGAGTGGGAAAGAAGCAAAAAAAGGTGTACAAAAATGCAAAGGAATACTTCTCTCTCTTTACATAGGTTGAGAAACTCAAAAACATTTTAAACTATTGGATTGTAGGCTTTTGATATATTAACTTCCCATCCTTCAAAGTTAGTTCATAAATTAAAGGGTAGGAAATACAAACCCAGATATTTGTTAAATTAAATTTTAAAGTATACAGGGTGTATCTGAAATGGTGCAACAAACTTTCAGGGATGATTGTACTCATCAAGACGAACAAGAATCGGTATAGAAAGGGGGGTCCCAGACCAAATCCCAGGGAGTTAAAAATGGAGCGACACCCCAAAAAAATCATTGAAAAATTCAATTTGTAGAAGAACTACTATTGGTAAAAACTAAATTATGGTCTCAAAAATTGTGGTTTAGTATGATCTTTAAAATTATCTCAAAAGTCTTCCCTTTAAAATTTTTTTATTATGAAAAAAGTTAAAAACACAAAAAAATTTGAAAACTCTGCCAAAACATTATTTTGTATTTCGAAATCCTTTCCTTTTATTTGATAATCTGAAAGATCATTGTTGAAAACCCTAAGTCCAAAGTTTCACGTAAATACAATTAATATTAAACTCTTGAGATCCTGTTAAAGTTTGTTTTTACGTGCGCAAACAGCTGTTCTGGAAACAGCTCTAGAAAACTGTTAGCGCACCCAAAAAACAAACTTAAAAAGGATCTCAAGCGTTTAATATTGATTGCATTTACGTGAAACTTTGGACTTAATGGTTTTCAACTATGATCTTTCAGATTATCAAATCAAAAGAAAGGATTTCGAAATACAAAATAAGGTTTTGGCAGAATTTTCACATTTTTTGTGTTTTTTAACTTTTTTCATAATAAAACAAATTTTAAAGTGAAGACTTTTGAGGTAATTTTAAAGATCATATTAAACCACAATTTTTGAGACCATAATTAAGTTTTTACCAATAGTAGTTCTTCTACAAATTGAATTTTTCAATGATTTTTTGGGGTGTCGCTCCATTTTTAACTCCCTGGGATCTGGTCTGGGACCCCCTTTCTATACCGATTCTTGTTCGTCTTGATGAGTACTATCATCCCTGAAAGTTTGTTGCACCATTTCAGATACACCCTGTATACAATTAATTGTACCTGCCGAGCATAGTAAATTTGTCACACATTTGTCATTCGTACTCCTTGGCTTCTTTTAAAAACAATGATCATTAAATTATCATATTTATATTTATTTTAACAGAACTAAAGCATAATTTGTATGGGTTTTTTTTTCAAAGTTTTTTAAAATTAACTAATATACGAGTAGGTTAATATAAATGTTAAAAATAAAAAAACATATCAAGGACATTATAATTAAGTAAATAAAATCCTTGTAACTAACAAAAAATAATAATATTTTAATCAGAAAATCTTTTAATAAAACGTAAAATTGGTAATAACTTTTATTTTTTAATAGTTTATTTTTTTATTTGAAAAATCAAAATAAATTTAATTTAACTTCAATGAATTTATTCGAATAATATAAGTACTAATAAATTGAATTAAAATAAAGAATATTATAAGCACATCGTAAAATAAAAAAGTTTAAAAATTATGTTGAATTTTACATTAAAAGGGTATATAAGTTTAGTTTTTGAGAACCAAAGAAAATACAGATAATCTTAGCGTTTCAAATATTTTAATGATTACCCCTTAACTACACAACATATTTTAATTTTATCAGTAATATTTCAAAATTTTCTTTTAAGATCATTTGTCAATAAAGAGACGTACTAGGTAATTATATTATTGAAACTAACAGTTAACAAAAAATAACTTGTTTGCGTCTTACTTCAGCATTAAAATGTAATTACTGAAGTATTTAAAATATAAAACTTGATTTATTTATCACTTGATTGAAAACGTTTTAACTAATTAAATATTTAATTACTAATAAAATTAAAAACTAGTTTTTTTTATCTCAATTTAAAAAATTAATAAAACTTGAATATCGTAACAATCTTAATTTTAAGTATAAATCAAACTTGTTTTAGGGGAAAGGAGAGTAAAAGTGCGCAGTCGAATTAAGGTACACAGCGGTTTTTTTTCACTGTTGGCAACAGTATAAAGGCGAGCGACTACGATCACATGAACAATGAACATGCATCATTAGCTATCTAAAATAACTACCTTTATTATATTTTCATACTTTTCGCATTTTATTTTAAGGCAAAATATGGTTTCTTTGAGTTAGCATCTAATTTTTTGTGAAGGAATCTTAGATTTTTTTGTAAATAAAAAACTAACGATTGCTTTTAAAGTAAATTACTAATGTGAAGAATACTTTCTTCTAGATAACTTAGAATTAACTTCTAAATAAGTGAGAATTTAACTATAGTGCATATTATGGTGTATTTCAAGGAGGTTTTAGAGCAGGTATGGGCAACCATTTTGAACCTGCGGGCCGGACTCAAAGATTAAAATGACGTGGAGGGCTATAGAGTAGATAATAGGTATAATTTTGAAAAAAGGCGTTTTTTTTATATCAAAAAACAGTCATAGTACTTAATTTAAAAATTAATCTAGACTAGAATTATATTATCTTTATTAAGCATTATTATAAGTATAATGCATAAGTTAGTTTAATCTCAGGAATGTAAATAAAAATTCAATTTCGTGAGGGGCCCCAGATTATTCCTCAGCTCCTCCCATCTATATTTAAAAGGTCTAATGTAGCACTACAGTGCATCTTTGGGTAGAATTTGCGGAATGTAGTAATAAAGTTCCAACTATCAAAGATGGGTCGGAGGGTCCTTCCCCGAAAATTTTGGAGATTTGATTCCAAAAAAACAGGTTTTTAACTAGACTTGGAACACCTAGTTCGAATGTTTTAGATTTGGATTTTGGGTAGGATTTGTATTAACTTATTGTAAAATAGTTTTAAATTCCTATATTCCAAGGCTGGGATTCTCCACCCCCGAAAATTTATGGAAATTATACCTTAAAAAACAGGGTTTTAACTTGTTCTGGTACTAAAATCTAAAATGTTCCGCGGGCCGGAGGTTGCCCATACGTGCTTTAGAGAATTAATACATCGGTGTCTAAGAGTACGCACAGACAAGATAATTGATTATTTTGTAGAAAGAATCATATAAATCTTGGGGTTCTTTTCACTACAAGATAGTTGTGTGCTACAGCTGTTGAATAAACGTTAAATTATTCCTTTGAAAGATTAAAAGCCCTCTGAACCCAGAAAATTTTCTCGTGAAAAATACCAGAAGAGACACTGTGGATTTTTTCATGGATTTTTCAAGAAGATTGAATCTTGCATGTATTATACTTAAACAAGGGTAGTATGAGGGAGGAATCTCCCAATTACGAAGTCAGAATTTTTTCCAAGATTTCAGGGTGCGTACTTTTAGCCGCACCGTCGAGTAAAAGTACGCACTCATTTTTTTCTTTGTAATTTTCAACGTATTTTCGTTAAAGCTAATGCTCTCATTTTTTGGATATTGGTTTGTGTGTGTCATCAAACTTACGTTCACTAAATTTTTGTGGAATTGGCTTCCTTAAATTCTGGATTTTATAGCCCAAAACCATTTTTGTTCGTACTCTTACCCTCCTTTCCCCTATACTTCATTTCACTGGTTAAACTGTTTTATTTCTTAAATGCATAACTTATGAATATTGAACTGTTGGACGTGTCAATTACTAATATTCAAACCCAGTAATTTGATTAGAATTAGTATCTAATTAGCTGATATAACTAATAACTAATTATCAAATTAAATAATTGTTACATATAAAGAACCTCATGTGTATTAAATTATAAATAAATTGTGTATCATTTATAAAATATTACTTATATGGCTATTATGTAGTATTTAAAATGTGATTAGCAAATACACTCATCTGACTAAATTTTTAATACACAGAAATATTTAAATTAAAAACAGAGAAGAATCAAATTCATAAAAAAATATAGAATTTCCTGAATAATTTTTCCCTACAAATGCTTTAACGCAGGGGTTCTCAAACTTTTTAACATCGCGACCCACTTTTGAGAAACAAAATCTAACGCGACCCACCGACTTCAGTTATTTATGATTAACTGAACTGAGATAATACCTCATGCCCCCTCCCCACAGAATTTTAACTTCTCTGACTGGGGGTGTTCACCAACTATTAAGTTACAAGGGTATGAAATAGTTTAATTGTGGTCTAACAATGATCCCTACAGTAAAAGGGGGGTCTGGGGGTACTCCCCCAGAAAAATTTTAAAATTTGACCCTTAAAAACATGGTTTTAACTTGTTTTTTAGCAATATGGGATAAATTACATCAGTTGCATCATTTCCCAAGAAAATTCTTAAAATTTGCATTGACCCCCCCAGTGTGGATCGGGAGAAACACTAAATATATTTTTCAAATCTTATTTGAATAACCGACTAGATTTGCATTATCGGCACATTGAAGTGACACACATAGTAGATATTTACATTAATTGCCTTTTCCGTTCCAAGTAGTGTAGTTTTTCCTCAAATTTTTATTATTTTTACTATAGTATGGTAATTTGATAATTTCAAAAGTTCAACTAATAGTTTGATAATTCAAAAGTCAATAACACCGTTTGTGAAAAATTAAAAATCTTCTCGCGACCCACCAAAAACTGACTGGCGACCCACAGTTTGAGAAACTCTGCTTTAACGAAATTAATAAAAAATATGAATAGGATAAATGAAGTAAAAAATTGAGAGTTGAACAGTTTTAACATTGATTGCGCTTATAAAACTTCTCTTCATCAACCTCATTTTTAATTTAAATGTCCTACAAAGATAACATTTTATATTAAAAGAAAGTAACTGAAACGCTTTCTTTTAATCGTTCATGATTCACTACTAGTTGAGAACTAAAACAGCATTAGAATTGGCATTTTGTTTAGAATACATTTTTGAATGTTTACAAACACAATATAAGAACAAATTATTTAACTCAATTATCATTATGAGTAAAATAGTCATGCTCACCTTGTCATTCAAGAAATCCAGAGAATTTCTCCTGTGCTTTTCCACATAGCCTGACCCCTTGCAGAGAGAGAGTAAAGGGATCGTCATAATGTTGAATAACACGGCACAATATTAAATAACTTTCATCAAGGATGTTCAAAACAATATAAGAATCACAGTAGTTTTTACTTAGAAGAAGGTTTTTCAACCCATTCTCTCTCTAAATGTTTGTTTATCAAAGGAGTCTAGAGTTATAATAATCAATTTAAGCATTTAAACAAAGAAGATATTTGACGTTTTTTTTATCAAAGTTGATATAGACAGAAAAAGCACTTTATGCACCAAGGATGTTGCACAGAAAACATTACACTTGATCAGCACCATTTTACACAAATTAAAAAGTATCCAACGAATTTATCCTTCAGCTGAATATGTTGTCACGATTAATGATATTCCTATTTTCTAAGACTCTCTAGTTAATGGTATATCTTATCAAGAAATCACTCACAAATCAAATGTAAACAAACAACAGTACTTTCACATAAAGCGCGCTTCTTGTTAGACATGCAATTTTCCAACTCTAGCATTCATCATTGCTGAACATGCTCCCGCGTCAAAACTTCGATCCCAAATGAACGTCACAACTTTTCCATACATAAAGAGCACAGATAGCAGATAGACATCAATGATCACTAAAAAGTAGAGCTGTCGATGAAAGGATCAAATCTCTCATTTTGTGCAACTCCGAGCCATTTTGAGTATAATAAAAAGTTATCTCACAAAAGAATTGAAGATAATTCACAAACAACACTTTAACAAGCATCCGGCTGGATGGACACGGAGAAGCCGAATCCCCAACCCTCCAAATCTTCTCTAATCAAGCTCCCACTTCCAGGACTCACATCCAAATGGAATTGACATCGGCGCGATTAGTTCGAACAAGAACGGGCAAACGGAACAAATCGGGACAGAAAGAAGATAAAGACATTCATCCTTACCTGCACATCCCTGAACTTGTTGCAGCCGAAGCCCTGCCATTTAGGCGAGGAGGCGGGAGGTCCAGAAACGGCTTGAAAAGCCATTGGATACGCAGGTTCCAGAGGGATTTGAAAGAGTTTCATCCAGTCCTGATGGCTGTCACGGGACTTTCTCCCCCGGGACTCCCGGAGCGGCGTATCCTCAGCAAACTAGGGCAAAGGCTTCACTGCCTTCCCGTTGCCTGGAGACCTCTGAAACAAGAGCTTCACTATTAGCCACCCGCTGTCCATTCCGGGCACGTCCGTTACCCTGGAGACCGGGAGCGGCTAACAAAGTTCCGGTGGGATGTTCTGCTCCGGTGATCCCGGACCGATTTGTCTTCATCGTCCATCGTCTCACCCAGTTTCCTGATAACCATGCTAGGTCTCACCCAGATTCCTGATAACCATGCTAAATTTCGGGAATTCCGTCGGCTTTAATAAGTGATGAACTTCAACGAGCAACAACTTGAGGCTTGAGCTGTTCTTCAGGCTCTGATGTGGTTTGTAATGATTTGAACCCTCCTGCATAGCAAATGAGTACGCTCAACTTGATGGTAATTTTCATGGGTGTATCTCCTATATGAGCTTTTAATTGGTCTTAACTCTTCTGTTCTAGATACATAACAGATTGTATGATTTAATGGGGTTAGCCATACAGTTCCACAAGGAATGGGGTCTGTCTAGAAAAGAACGGAAAATCTCTGTTTCGTGATTGTTTTCCCTACATTAACTCACTAACACTAGCTATTCATGGAAAAACTTAATTAAATTTTTGGGATTAAACATAATTTTTTCTGATGGTATTCTAAAATTAAATTATTAATCAAATTTTAAAAATATGGCATTTACTTAATGTACCAATACCCGACCAGTTAAGAAAATAACTGGTTGGATATTAGTGCATTAACAGAAAAACGATTAAACTGCCGCTTTTGTGTATTTAAAATTATGTGAAACGCTACTAATAAAATTAAAAATAATTATTAAAAGCATGAAGTTACTAATTTTTACACAATTTATTCCTAAAATTATATCCACTGCATCACTACCCGAAAATATTACACCAGTAACGAATGCCTGCACTAATAAACAAGCAGAATGAAAATATGGTAATGTCAAAATATTCAAATGTTTTAAAATGCATCTTAATTAAAAACCAAAAAGTACACACAGCTACACTATTTTCTATATTACATTTTAAAGTTTTTTTACTGTAAAATTGTTATCTAAGGCCCGGGGCCCGATTTAAGAATACGATTGCTGTTCGAGGTTCAAGTAGAGCTTACCAGTAACAAAGCGTTATTTATTTAAAAACCTGTAAATTATAATTAGAGGTATACCTACTAAATCAGGGGTTCTCAAACTTTTTCACATCGCGACCCACTTTTGAGAAACAAATTCTACCGCGACCCACCGACTTCAGTTACTTATCAACTGAACTGAGATAATTATCTCATGCCCCCGCCACAGAATTTCAGCTTCTCTGACTGTGTGTGTGTTCCCCAACTATTTAGTTGCAACAATAAATTATAACATACACGTATTAGAAAAGTAATTAACTTTTTAGAAAATTAAGAGTAGATATTTTTGAATTCGGCGTATGAAATAGTTTAATTGTTGGCTAACAATGATCCCTACAATAAAAAGGGGGGTCTGGGGGTCCTCCCCCAGAGAAAATTTTAAAATTTGACCCTTAAAAACATGGTTTGAACTTGTTTTTAGCAATATGGGAAAAATTGCAGTTGCATCATTTTCTAAGAAAATTCTTAAAATTTGCATTGCTCCCCCCCCCGGTGTGGATGTGGAGAAACACTGAATATTTTAAAAAAAAATCTTAATTGAATAACCGACTAGATTTGCATTATTGGCACATTAAAGTGACACACATCGGACGTATTTACATTAATTAATTGCCTTTTCCGTTCGACACCAAGTAGTGTAGTTTTTCAGTAAATTTTTATTCTTTTTGTTATATGGTAATTTGATAAATTTCAAAAGTTCAAATAATAGTTTTATAATTCAAAAGTCAATAACACGTTTGTGAAAATATTAAAAAGATACTTCATAATCAGAAAAATTAAAAATTTGCTCGCGACCCACCAAAAACTGACTGGCGACCCACCAGTGGGTCGCGACCCACAGTTTGAGAAACTCTGTACTAAATAATATGAGTGATAGAAAAATAAAATGCAATATCATGCAATTTATGACCTAATAAGCATTTACAACTTACTGAAAACATCAACTGGCACGCTGACTGGTATCGTGTATAATGGGCCTAAAAATTTATATTTTTAATAATTTAAGTTTTGATATGTGTGTTTTGAAAAATTTTCATCAGAAATTTTAAAATTTTTTTACTGAAAAATAGCAAACGATTAAGACGTGATAAAATTTTACTGGATATCAATAAAGACAAAAAGGTAAAGAAAAGGGAGTTGAAGTACTTACTAGTGGAAATAAAAATAACTTCGTTTTTTTATTAAATATCGTTTGCAATTTCCTATTTCTATATTTAAAGCTGAACGGTTTTATAATATTTATCTAGTGTTTTGTGGGTACTTTTTTTCGTTAATTTATTCTGTTTCTCTATTTTTATATTATTATTTTTATACATAATATGTATATGTGGTAATTACTCTGTGGTAATGACCTTTTGGTTTTGGTGTCAATATGATTTAATACAGGTGCTTTTGACGGAAACTGGTAGGGTGTTTGCTCCTGATTATCTAGGTATTTGTTTTTAAATTTTGTGTACTTTTTAACCGAAATTTAATTTGAATATGATAGGAGGTTTAAAGAAATTTATTTCTATCGCTTTACAGAGTTTATATTTTAAGTAGGTAGTACAGTAAAGCGCCCGAAATCCGGACGTCCAAAAACCGGAATGGCCTAAAAACCGGACACTTTTGACCGACCGATTTTTTTAGGTATCGTTGAATTTATCTCAGACCATGCTACGCTGTTTTTTCAATACGAACACCTTTTCTAAAACGCCGTATCAGAATATGGTCACTCATTATTTTCTAAAGTAGAACAAAATGTGCCGTTGCGCTGCAGGTATATTCTTACTCGTTCTGGGTCTATTTAGATTTACATTTAAGTAGCAAAAATTGTTCGGATTGGGTGGTTTCTGAAGCCATTTGAATTTTATTCTCCATCTGGAAATTGCTGATAGTACACGTTTAATTTGAACTCGAGTTTAAATAGCGAATTTTTACCATGTCGGAAAACCACGGTAATAAATCGAACAGAAAAAGGAAGCATGTTCCCTTAGCATAAAAACTAAAGTAGAAATCCTGCAAAAAATTCAACGAGGGGCTTCCGCACTCAAAATGTGTGAAGAATACGCGGAGTCGGGAAATCGACTATTTACGATAAGTGAGAAAAACTTCCTGGTTCAAAGCGTATTTTGTTTAAAATTTACAGAACCTCTTTAGCTTGCGCATAATCGCATTCAGTAGGTGAATGTCCGGTTCTTATAACCAAAAATCATAAAATGGCCTAAAATCCGGAAAAGTCACATATCCAGAAATGCTGCGGTCCCGGCGATTCCGGATTTGAGACTTCCGACTGTATATACTTCTTTGTATATGTTTTATAAAGTTCTTTTGATTCTAATGATATATAAAAACGCCCAATGGGCAATATCTGCATTTTTAAGACAGAAAAAGTGCATTTCTCCAATAAGAGAAATGGTTCTCAATTCAAAAAAAGGCATGAAATGTTTTTAAAAAATTGGTTTATTCAGTATTTATAAATGAAATTTGGCAATCTCTTTGCACTTATTTTTGATTAAATGACGTCAGATCTGTTTCGGCCCCCTACTTTAAAGTGAAAATCAAACATCAAATCCTGATCGGTTGAAAACAAATGTTCCGGATTAAATGACATCACGTACTTTGACATTTGACATTTCCCCGCCCTTTTTTAAAGTCAAACTTTGAAATTAAATTAAAAAATAAATAAGCATCGCGTATTTAAAAAAACTTTTGCGGGTATATTTCTCTCTTGGATACCTCTATCGAATAAAAAAAATACTGGAATTGTCTATTTCCAACTGTGTATAAATCTTTCTACACTATTGGATTGTTAGAACTAGATTGTTGCGCGCTTCTTTCATTAAAAGACGTTTCTAAAGAAACTTCTATGGATATTATATTCGATATTTCATTATTTGTTTCTGGAGAGAAAACTCAAAAGTTGACCAATAAGTACCTCAATTTTTTTTAATTAAATTGTTTCAATATTTGAAATTTTTTTTTCGAAATACTTCTTTTAAGATTTAGGTAAGATTTTGAGTTTTATCACAAAGTAATTTGTGGTAGTTCAAGTATTTTTGTCATTATATCAGAGGTGTTGAAAGCCAGTCTGCATTTTGGACGTTCCTATTATTTGTTATTCATATCAAGTGGTATTTTAAAATTAAAACCTAACAGCAACTAAAACAGCAGTAGAAAAGGAAAATTATCCCCCGGATACGGATAAATTATCAATTACTTAGACTTTAAATTTCAAATCCTTTAAAGATAATTTTGAATACGTAATAGTGTAAATCCACATGAAAAGAAAGCTAAATAGAGGGATTTTTTCTTAATAAGATTTCCTATAAAGAATTTTTGACAAACAAAAGAAACTCAACATGTAGTACACACCCCCTTGTTAAAAAGCACTTCCTGGTGTTTTCGATTCTCCATTACCTGAGGTATTTCACGCGTCAGTGGAATCTCTATTAAATGCGTTTCTTTTGTCACTCCGATTTATTAAATAGAGGGCTGGCGTATTTTCAAATTATATTGATACTTTTGCACTGATTTCCCTTAGTTTTTTTAATAGAGCAATTGTTTTTTAGAGCAAAGCCAAAAAAAATAAAGTTTGAAGGACAATGTAGTAGTGTTGTAGAATTAATTCATAATAACTAAGAGACATTAAAACAAAAAGAAAAATCTGATATGACTTAATTTGGAAAAAACTGCACCACAATACTTTTTATCTCTTTCTTAAATGTAGTAACATCCTTTCCTTTTTTAAAAAAATTAATGATCGTGCACTTATTGAGATTGTTTAGTTGTAATACATTAGTCTCTTTCAAGTTTTCAATTTTAGAAAAGAAAAAGAATAAAAACGTTGGTGGAAGAAAAACCGATTATGTTATTATTTGAAATTTTAAAATCGTAAACTTTTTACAAGGGAAAAATACATTTAGCTTTTCGGTCACTATTTTTGCTTTATACCTGTTAATCATTAAGGTCTAAACTTAGGAAACAGATAGCAGCAGAGCTTAATGATCAATTAAATTCTTCAATACTTTAATTAGTAATTGTAGAAGTTTGAAATAAGATACATGATATATGTTTAAGTGTTCTGTTTAGCGTAAAAGATAAAAATGATTCCCTTAAAGGCTCTTTGAAAGTCGGTTTTTCTTCATCCTTATTTAAATTCTATTATAAAAATATTAAAATTGTAATTGTGATATTAAATTATATGTGATTATTAAATTATAATTGTGATATGTGCCTCACGTTACTTACAATATGGCACTTAAAGGATTTTCTTAAAATTAACATTAGTCTTTCTCTAAAAATGAAAATTTTAAGAACTAGAATAACTGAAATATTTATTAACAAATTGTAATTGCTGCTATAAACATTTTTGAAGGAACTGACCTTGAAGACTAATCGTTTTACACCTTTATGTCCATGAATGCTTAATATTTATGTAAACAAAAAATCCTTGTTAAATAGATTGGGGGTATACTTTATATATATAAAGAAAGGGTCCTATCCCCTAACTGACTATTTAGCATCTAATTTACTAGTCGACTCTTGCTTCTACAAACAAAAAACTATGGTCCCAAAACAGTCCCATACATTGACAAATCGATAATGCAATAGTGATAAGCAGGGCTCGATTTCTAAAAAAAGAGGTACCGGAACGGTAAAATTATTGGTCTCAAAACTGAAAAAGGGAATACTTTTTAATACAAAAACTTAAGCATCTTTTTAAAATTTAAATTTAAAAAATAAATTCAAATATGTTGTACTAGATTAGGAAGAATTTTCTAACTTAATTATTGTATAAGACGATGAACTATTTAGACAATTTTTTTGTTGAACACCTTTTTTTACAGTGCGTTGTACTTTTTTTCCAACAGGGCGCCTCTTGTAAAAGGCGGGACGGTTTATCATCAATGAACCAATAGCGTTGTATATTTTGCCAGTTTATGGAATATAATGAGTAGTAAAATCCTTAAACGGTAGAATTTAAGATGTCGCAAAATTTCTTGGCAAAATTGACCAGCAATCTGGCAAATGTGGTTCAAATAAAAAAGAATCAACACCAGGAGCTGATTGTGTGGGTAGTTTCACAATTATGTTTTAAAAGAACACAATTAAGTAATAACCCTAATATTAAATCACAAAATTATTGTTATTTGCATAAAAGATAAAAATGCATATAACATTTTTTAAAATTTGAAATATGCACAAGTGAATCGTTGAAAATAAGTTTTAAATAGTAACAACAGAAAATGGGTTTTTTTACACATCTAGGATCATAGTGGCGTACATAGAAATTTATTTCGGGAGGGGCCCAAATATCCTTTAAGAAAATTATAATCACTATCAGGCCACAAGTTAAATTTTTGTACAGGGGGGAGGGAAAGAAACTCAAAATTCCCTCTGAACCCTTTTTACGCATGTTTACAGATTAAATGTTCTTTTTTAATATTTTTTAGTAAGATTCTCCATTTTATAAACTTAATCTGAAGATAAATGTGGTAAGTTGGGTTCTAAATACAAAAAGGGGGTCTGGGGGTTCTCCCCCAGAAAAATTTTGGGAATTTGACATGGTTTTAATTCATTTGAGGGTTTTTTTGGCTTTTTTTTCGTACATATAGAAAGGTTTTCGCGGGCTTTAGTTTAAGAGACCCCTAAAATAATATAATTATTTTTTAGTCGAAAAAGAGGTTCCGGAACGCCGTTCCGGACCGTTCCGGCTGAAATCGAGCCCTGGTGATAAGTCAAAACCACAACTGACAAATTCATATATTCTTTTTAGACCTTTTACTTATTCAATTCCTGATTTGAAAATGAATTATTTTTGTCATGGGTATGATTATTTTTTTACAATATAGTAGGTGTATTTTACCAGGCGTAACCGACTCCATTGACTCCTCTTAATCTTTTTTGGTGCTGCCATCTATTTAAAAGTTGTACAACTTTTTGCTTGAGACAGTGTTCTTGGGAGGGGTCAAGGAACTATATGTCGAACGCGATATTTTACATCCCTCTCGACCGTTATCATGATTTAAAAAATTAAAATAAAACTCTTAATTTTTAATTTTTTCTTGCATCTTTGAGCATTTTCTCTCTCTCTCTCTCTCTCTCTCTCTCTCTCTCTCTCTCTCTCTCTCTCTCTCTCTCTCTCTCTCTCTCTCTCTCTCTCTCTCTCTCACACACACAATAATATCTTCTAACATAAAATATATCTCTACATATTCTTTATAATTTAAATCTCTGTATTAATTATTCAACCCATAGATCGAAGTAAGGAGTGCAAGTTAGTTTTCCTAATATTTTTAAAGGTCTTTAACTTTTTGGCACGTTTTAGTTTTTTAGTTTTTAATATGTCATTTAATTTGTAAGGATATGTCACATTTAATAAAATAAGACTTCAAATCTATATTTAGGAATGCCTAGTTAAGATTTATTATTCTAATTTAGTTTTAGAATTAGCAAATTAGGTCCCAACAGACATGTTTGAACATAGGAAGGTTGTGTATCTTGGACCTAAACTGTACCTCGGTCCTATAATGTTTTTAGCCAACCTTTTTGAAGTTAGCATCCATACAACCAGATCTCTCATTCTAGCTATACATATATGGGTCATTTTCACCATACGCTTACATTTCAGAATAAAAAAATTTTTTCAAACTTCATAATTTCGTAATAATATTAATTTAGGAGTTTTTATATGTTTCAAGTGTATGGAACAGCAGTTGGTCATACACTTTTGCCCATAGTTTAGTGTTTTAAAAAAATATCCCAAGTTATAAATTTGCACACTTCCGTACTTTACATATATAAGGCAAAAACAAGACCTAAACTAAAATAGTTATGTGTAATATATCAAATACAATTATTTCTCTTTAAATGAAGTATGCAAGATCTTTTTTTAATGAAATTAACGATAAATCAAGTGAGAAATGTCAAATCCTTCGTAAAAAGGGAAAGTTGTTGATACTACTTTCAAAATCAATGACATAATAGTAACGGGAATTGACAGGTAACGGGAGTTGACATTTTTAATAAAATGACAGAATAAAACATACATGCATGGTTGGAAACTGAAATAAATATCCATATATCCTATTTATATCAATAAATAACTATATTTCTGGGGTTAAAATTTCCAAAAAATTTATTTAATATTAAAAATTACTCAAAAATTTCCGTAACGGGAGTTGACATTAATAAAAATACGCTACCTTGACGACAGATAATTTCTTTGAAAACACGATAGTTTTCGAGCCGAAGAATAAAAACACGGTTTAAATATATTCTAAAGTAAACAAACAATCGTTTGGAATGGGTTTCTACATTTTTAAAGCACAATTATTATTATATTTTTTAAAATTAATTCGCCTGTAACGGGAGTTGACATAAAGTGAGGGACAAAATATTTCATTGATTTGTAAAAATATTAAATTCAAAAAATTAATTTTTACAATTATAATAACCTTTTAATAGTTCATAATTTTGATATTTATCGTTTTTTCTTTCAAAAAGTCAAATTAAATAACAATAAAACTACTTTTAATTTCGTGAAAATCGTTAGGGACAAGCGTGTTTGGCTATTTTCGTATTTTTAAATATCTTTATTTACATAATTTTAAAGCTTTTCTTATTAATTAAAAGCTAGAAATATTTCATTTAGTCTACTTTACCTAAATCAAAGTTTAAACAGAAATTTTAATAATGATTAATTGTTTAATTTTCATGTTTTACCTTCGGGACAGCAAATGTAAGCAAATTTTGAAAATGACCCATATGCTTTAAAAGGTTAAAGCTGAAAGGTGCTACAGTTACTAGGTGCCTCAATGAACACTTATTCCATGAGTTTTCCCACAAACATTTTATTAAGATTAGAGATAACCGATGCAACTAAAAATGCTCCAGCAATACTACTCATCTCTGTGAAAACAATTAAATTTGCGAAAGAAAATGCTAATGCAAACATTGGTAATATTTCATCCGCAAGCTAACTACAAAAAATCAATCCCTAGACAAAGAGGTTTTTAAGCAATTCAAACTCTACTATGAATTATTGAATAGTTGCATTCCAAAACCTTTCAAAGCAAGCAACCTAATATGATGAGAATGAACCCTTCGGGATAGTATTCCAATTAGCCTTTACACAACTAAATCTCATCAGGTAATTCTAAGTTTCTTAAAAGAAGGCTAACATCTGTTACAGTTAAAGTCCGGAAATCAGTTAATTTACAGATAACCTAGGTAATTTGCAGATTAACGAGGGTGATCCGTTAAAGAGCGAATTTTTTTTCAATTTCTAAGATTACCTAGGTAATCTTGAAATTACCTAGGTATTCTGCACTCTACCGACTAGACACTCGTTAATCTGCACACTACCTGTAATCAGTTATTTTACATATTAACGAGGGTGATCCGTTAAAGTACAAAAATTTATTTTATTTTTATAAAAAGTTTAAGGTGGTTGGGGGGGCTGCCGCCCCCCCAAACCCCCTGCCCTAACTATAACCAAACTCGTTTTGGGGGTAAACAGTAACAATGACGAATCAAAAAAGGGGACTCGGTACTTTTTGATATTACACAAAGCACGCAAATCACACAAAAATAGTATTGAAATAGGAATTTTAATACGAATAGAATATGAAAGTACCAACTTAGATTTTGTATCAATTGTGATTTTTCGATCTCGATTTGACAACATATTTCAATGAGCACTTAAAATAGCAAATCTTAATGAAAGCGCGGAGTAGTCGGCTGCCAGCCTATCCTAAACTATTGCTAGGATTCGCGATCGATTACATATCTTAAACCTTAAACCCTTGCCCAGGTTCTAGTGATTATTGAATTAACGTTTGTTGAAAAGATATTTCAAATGCTGGGACATTTGCTTTCGTTAAAAGAAATCTCTGTCACTCTAAAGTCGAAGCTTCAACACACTTGTTTTAAAATACCAGTTTTAGTAGTAATTTACTGAACTTAAGTTTGCAAATTTACTGTACTTACTTGCTTGTATTAGTTTGTTTAACATTCAACTTGACAACTACCAGTGCTAAGCACTAAATTTGAAATCAAAACACAAAATATGACAACAAACTACGTATTGAAACCCGACTGCGCAGGGGTAAGCGCATGGCGCAGTGAGCACCTCAACATTTTAACAGAAAGGATTGAGCAAAACAAACTATTTTGAACTTCAACTATCAAGAGGCCGTTATAGTGTAGATTCCCTAGGTAAAATGCGAAAAACTCAAATATCCGCACATTAACGACAGAAATCAGTTAATCTTAAGTTTACCTAGGTATTCTTACTAATTTTCAACTTTAGCTGTAACATATCCATTAAATACGAAATAAACTGAGATTTTTGACATCGTTCCAAAGTACACTACCCTTGATATTAAAATACAGTTCCAGTCATTGCTTAAGTTCTAACTAAATAAGTACCGGAGCGCTATTATTTCAGCATTCCGCTTAATTAGGACTTATCCGCTTAATAGGGACTTTACGGGGAATTTACAGGGAATTTACGACCATAATTAATATGAAATTCATTATAACCGTCTAAAATTAAACAATGAAAATTTTTTTGGCTCAAAATAATTTTAACAATTAAAAGTTATCATTACCCACTTCTTATTGAGGGGTGATATAGCTAAAATACAGACCTGGAAATGCTGTATTAAAGCGCAGTAAATCGGAATTCTGCATACCTTGGCAAAATTCAAAAAATATCATCAAAGTAATTAATATCAGGAATTTTGTCATGTTTCCACCATACAAAAAAGAAAAATATTGTTTATTTACTCCGTTACTTCCTTGAATCTTTGCCAGAAAGCTTTGGCTATCTTGTTCCTCAATGTTTGTAAATACTACGAAAGTGCTTTGAACCACAAACCACTTAAATAACCAAGAGATAAATACATGTTTTACTGTTTACAATTTTAATCAAAATTTATCTTCATTTTCCCTTTTTCTGGTACTATAAAAGAAGCGATGAAACAATTTCAATTATCAGTTTACCCTTAACTCTTTAAATAAATGTTGTAGGCATCTTAACTACTATTCAGAAGTGTATACAGGAGTTATAAATATTGTTATCAAGTTTTTTTAATCAAACACTGATGTTAAAATGTGTCATGAAGATATTTATTTGAAAATTTTTCGAAATCATTCCTTCCTGTATAAATGAATCTATAGAGATTATATTGAAAATAAATTCAACATTTGAGAAATCGTGCAAAAATTATCTACTGTTATAAAATTTCCTTTTTGGAAGTGAAAAGTTTTAATCTACAATCTAATATTATTTTTTCGTTACAGAACTTCATAATTTTAAAATACATTCATATAACTTTTATGAATGTATTTAATTTGAATCTATTTAAAAATTATATGCATTATTCTGTAACGAAAAATAATACTTAAAAATTTCAATTTGTAGATTAAAAACTTTCATTTAAAAAAATTAAAAATTTTTATTCCAGAGATACAATGAACCCCAGAATGCACACTTCCAGATTCTTCCTGCTTATACCGTCCTCAACTTTCCAAGGTAATATTAGTTACAAGTTTAAAAGTTTTTTAATCTTAAATTACAAAAACAATAATGTTGATTCAAGTCTAAATAATGTAATAAGCTTTACACATTTACTCATAGTTAAGGGCTGATAGTATGTGGAAAACGCAAAACAGCCACCCTTATTTTTGAAGCTCTTAAATTATCATTATCGTCTTATTCATTCCCTCAATCCTTATGATCCTCAACATGAATTCCTTAAATCAAATTTTAAAAAAACTCAAAGATAGGGATTTTTTAAACATTATTTAATTACTCGACTTCAAAAAAGTATAATTCATCATGTAATTCTCCGGGTTACAATATTACAGAGATTGCAAGGGCTGTCATCTCCGCTTATGGCAATATTTGATTTGGACTCGTCGTGGACACGACATCATCATGAACGCTCCGAGTTAAACACATGTATACCATATACTATCTTCTTTATTAATTTGAACTTCTTCACATTCATTTTATCCAAAAGAGGTAAAAATAATTTAAAGATGCTAATGCAAACTTTTGAGAACCTTGCCTTTCTATTGGTTAGTTGAAAACTGGAAAAAGGGAATTTTAGCTTGTACTCTGTCTTAGCTCAAAACCAAAGGAATTCAATGACATGAAAGTGAAACGCGAGCCCTAAAGCCACTTGTGGATTCACCCGCTGGAAGTCGTACTTGGCTGAGCCCCGGAGCAAATATTTCAACTCTTCATTCTTAATGCAAACACAATCATGACACAATTTCTGTGTCCCCAGCTTCCTATTATTAGATACATATATTCGCGTTCCAGAACAAGGTCCCGTTTTTACTGCCAAATCAAAAATAACTTTTGAAGAAAACAGAATAAGCAGTCAAAACAGAAGAGGGAAAGGATGCTCGGGCTCGTTAATCCAGTCACACTCCCCCGCATTCGTCCCGGCACCTGCCTCCCCTCCTATTTTCAAAGCCTTTTTCTGTTCCGGCCCGCTTTGCCTATCACCTTACCCAGCCCATTTGTCACTAGGAGCTGTGAATCAGGAATCTGCAAAAAGATACCACAGAACATGATTAGGTTTATTTTGTTAGTATCGGTAAGGTTAGATTTTATATACAATGTGAAAGAACGGGAAATCAAGAACTACGGATGGACTGACATAGATAATTTCATATTTGATAAGAAATAGGGAATTATGCGATAGTTAGTGTGTAGAGATATGACAGATAAAATTTCATAGATTGGTAAAGCATTCGTAGCTGTGGGAATGGGAAGGATGAAAAATGTATGTTCTAGAACTGGAGAGATACTATACTATATTAAATGTAGTGTGAAAAGTAATGTATCATTATTCAAGGTAGACATGAAAAGGTCTTTAAAGCAGTGGCCAGCATCATCATTTAGAGACCACTCTTACCTTGCATTATCTAGAAGAGAGGTTCCTAACCTTGCCTTCTCCAGAGAGAACTTTGTTGCTCTGACATTTCTTCACGGCATACTTTGGGAACCTTTGGAATAGTCATCAGAACAGGTTTCATTTCCTTATGTTTTTCAACTTTACAATGCTTCAAATTATCTACTGGTTGTTAGCATCCTTTTTCTCTTAAGCTTCTCTCTGCTATTTAGCATCTTTTACTAAGATCCTTTCTCTCTCCCTCTCTCTCAGCTCTTGAGTATCCCTTTACTTAAGAGCATCTCTGATCCTGACCCTCTTTCCGCTCTTGAGCATCTTTCTACTCTTAAGCCTCTCTTTGATCTCGAGCATAGGTAACCTCTAAATTTTATTAGAAGTGGATGCATTTCACCTCTTTGTTTTCCACTTTCAACATCTCAAGATCCACGCAACGATTAGAAACACAAACTTGGAATCAGGATATTTGCATCGGGGGGATAGTTTTCATAGGGAATAGATTTTTTCAGTGCAATGATTCCAATGGGATTCATAGTTCCACGATAAATTTGTATAACAATATTAACTGCGTAAAAACTTTTTTAAATTTGAGCATGCTAAAGGATTTTAAGAAGAATATAAGAATGGTGGTCTCTCTGTAGGTGCAGATGATTCAATTTAAGGCTAAGTACGCGTACTTAGTTTTTCTTTACAGATTGTTCAAAGCTTCCGATTGTAAGAGGTTGACAGCCAAGCTAAATCCTTACAAGGGGTTGATACTAAGATCATGGAAGGGCAATACATTTCCTTCGACTCGTCTGTGAAAATTCCGACCTCCGTTCCCGAGCTAACCACTTAGACGGGCCGCATGTGTCAAGGCAGGAAAATCCCATCAATCCCTCCCCAACCGGGAAGTTGACAGCTAGATGAAAATGGCACCCTTTCCAACAGAAAAATTCTGGAGTTTCGCCCCGACTGCGTCACCCTCAAGGAACTCTTGGCTGTTTGGTAAGGATCGGATTGCGCCCCCTTCCTTGAATCATCGCGGTATTCTTAGGTCTTTTTCATCACGCGCTTTATTTCATATCGCGTTGCCTCCGGGAGATCGATCTTTCATCGCGGTATAAAAATTTCGATTCGATTGCTTTTTCGATTCTTTTATCTTGACAACGAACGTATCTGGGAGCAAACGAAAAGTTTCGTTTCCGTGTTACACAAAAAGAGTCAATCATTTAGTATGGGACACGCGCTTTGAGATGAGATTTGTTGTCAATTCGAGTGACTGGGGGCCTTCAAGTCCTGAAAATTTTGATGGATTGAAAATTTGATTTATATAGGGGAAAGGAAGTTGATTTATCTTTTGGTTTTACAAGAAACTGAAAGTAAATAAAAATACACCTTTCAGGGTAAAATGACATAAAACTCATTGGTATAAAATGACATAGTGTGTTACCTTATGGACACACATATGTCATTTAACGATGTCTATCCCTATGTCTATCGTGGCTAGTTAAACTTTCAAAAAATGTAACTAGAGTTGAAATCACATAACAGTTCTTGTTTTTTTTTAATAAAAACAAACTTTTTATTTATAAGCACATTACAGTTTTTTTTAAATTTGCTGATTATCTTTCGCACAAAAATGAATTATAGATTATGCCAAAGTGCCTAACTACTAATATTGTTATTGTTTGGAATCAAATAGAATTGTATTTGCTGAAGAAATCACTTTTTTCTCTTCTTAAAGTTTACTATGTCATTTTATCCTTATATCGGGTAAAATGACATATTTCCTACTTTTTTCGAAAAGTAAGTTTTTGGAAAAGAAAAAATAAAGATTTTGATACTACTCAATTAGGGGTGTTAAAGCATTAAATAAAAATTTCATTGGCTTCAGGGCCGCCGAGAGCCAAGCCCGGCCCCGGGGACAATGTCAAAAAGCGGGCCCCCAGTCACATGCACTCATTTCGAGGGAGGGGGCGAAAATTTTCTGAAGTACCACCAGTCAGACATAGACTTAATGTAATTTTCAGAATATTTCCAGGCAAGATTTGAATTTTGATGAACTCAATAAAGTTCGTTTTCTTGATAATACAATGAAGGATCGTGCCAAACTAGCGGCTTGAAGACGTCAAAACCATAAAAAAGTCGTTAAGATGCTTATCAAGAGAGGGGAGAGTGAGGCTCAATTCCATGCTTTCTCCCCTATCTTGATAAGCAGAGTTTTTTGTGGCTTTGGCGTTTTCAAGCGTTTGGCGCGACCCTAACATCAAGCACCACCAGAAAATATTTAGAAATTCGACCCTAAATCCCTAAAAGATAAGTTTTTAACTCATATTTTTGGATATTGTTCACAACTGAGTGTCACCCAAGGATGTACTTTGTCTCAAATGAAGTTATAAGCCATTTAATGATTTATCTTATGCATGAAATTTTAGTGAGTTTTTATAATCTCCCCCTCATAATGAATTCCTTTGGGGGATCTGGGGGTACCCCCCAGAAAATTTTTGAAAATGTGCCCCTAGAAACTGGGAATTTACTCAGTTTAGCCCATTTGGGTCAACAGATTAATTTCCCAACTATTCAAAATGATATTCATCTAAGTACTCAATATGAAAATCTCTGGAATTTAACCCCTCCCCTCTCGTCAGGCCTCCTTTCATCCATATTAAAAGGTTTAATGTAGCTTTTCAATTCATGTTTTGGTAGAATTTGCGTCCTAGAGAACTTTATATAAGACAAGTTTTTGTAACGTAAGGTTCAAGTTTGAAAGGGGGGTCTGGGGTTCATCCCCCAGAAAATGTTTGGAAATTTGACCCTAAGAACAGGGTTTCAAACTGTTTTTTGGTATACACGTAAACCAAAATTTGGACTTACATTTTTAAGTAGAATTTTGATTTTAATGAACTTATGAAAAAAGTGTGAACAATAAAGGTTTAAATACTGAAGGGGGGCCTGGGGTCCCTCCCCCAGAAAAATTTTGAAAATTTGACTCTAAAAAACTGGGTTTTAACTGGGGGGCTGCCGGGCCCCCTCTTGCCCCGGGGAAAGTACCCCACTTGCCCCCCCTCTCGTCAGGCCTGATTGGTTTTGAAAACTACAGGAAATTGATCAAATCGTCTCTCACGGTTGCTTTGAAAAAGTGGTATGTCGTATTAGCCGGATCTCCCCTACTTTAAACTATTGTAACAAAGTATGTTTGTTTACCTACTTGACCTCTGGCGGATACAGTTTGATACATCCCAAAAAATCGGAAGCGTTCCGATTTTAAAGCGTTATCGCAGCGGTGTCGTGAAAAAGGAACGATATCCTCATTAAAATGAAGCCTTTAGTCTTTAGTATTATATATAGTCTTTATACAGGGTGTCCCACGAGAAGTGGCCCAACCCTTTAACTTTTGAACCCCTACAGATATAGTCATGAAAGTGGGGTCTAGGTATAGTAAAGTGACCATGCCCTATCCGAGGAGATATTTTTCAACGCCCTCTAGCGGAAAATTTAGGAGTTATAATTTTTATTTTAAAAACTGTGTGAGGTATGTGAAAAAAGTCAATGACTAAGTTGTACAGCATCATCGATTTAGTAGGAAAATACACCTTAAGCAGAAAAATATCTTGAATAAAATCCCTAAAACGCACGCTCAAATAGGTTGAATTTACGTAGATTTTACGTCTTAAAACGCTCCTCATGAGGCGAAAATGAGAAATTTTCAATTTAATGAACTAAGAATGCTTTTAGTCATTTACTTAAATCATAAAAATAAAAATTTCTCATTTTCACCTCGTGAGGGGCGTCTTAAGACGTAAAAACTACGTGAATTCAACCTAATTGAGCTTGCGTTTTAGGGGTTTTATTCAAGATATTTTTCTGCTTAAGGTGTATTTTCCTACTAAATCGATGATGCTCTACAACTTAGTCATTGACTTTTTTCACATACCTCACACAGTTTTTAAAATAAAAATTATAACTCCTAAATTTTCCGCCAGAGGGCGTTGAAAAATATCTCATCGGATAGGGCATGGTCACTTTACTATACCTAGACCCCACTTTCATGACTATATCTGTAGGGGTTCAAAAGTTAAAGGGTTGGGCCACTTCTCGTGGGACACCCTGTATATAATACTAAATACTTTAATACTTTAATACTAAATACTATATACTTTATATATAGTCTTTAGTATCAATATTAATAAATTTAATAACATCTCATAAACCATTAAATGGTTTTTTGAGATGTTTTATAATATTTCAGATGGTATAGCTCGTATTAATTATTGTTATAATATCTCAATTTGTTTGATGATTAGGTATTTTTGTAGACATTTACTAAATTTTCGCATACTCTAAATAGCTTTTTTGTATTTTTTAAAGTTAAATCTTACTACCGATACCGATACATAAATATCCTCTTTTATGTAAGATTTTATAAGACTGTGTTATAGGGTGTCTCAAAAAAAGCTTTTTTTCGAAAAACCTCGCTCCCCAGGGCTTTTCCCATTCCTTTTGGTCCCAAATGATAGTGTGTGAAGTTTCAGCCCCCTAAGTTAACTCTAGGGTTTGCCTGTAGAGCCCCAAAGTTTGAAAAATGTGGAAAAAATGACCAATTTTCAGAATTTTAAAAAATTATATTTTAAGATTGATACTGCGATAAAACCAGTTCAAATGTGTCATTTAGGACTTATTTTGGTGGAATATATTTATTTATATGCATTAACTGTACCCTATAGCCCCTATAATTTAAGATTAAAACGTACTACTTCGGGACGTTGCACTCGCCAAAGCTTATAATCCACTACCGGTGGACGAAATGAATTAAATCCGAATTTCTTCGAAGGAACTCCCTCAAATGATGCCATTTGGAGCTAAAATGATATTATAAATTATAAAAACCAGTGAAATAACAGTTTTTGGCCCTTCCACTGAGCTTTTAATGTAAAAAGTGTTTTTCTTCAAAATTTCTCGTTTCCAGCTGATAAAACTCAAAATTTATACTAAAAAAGGGGGTTGTTGTAGTTTTTAGATACCAAACTTTGAAATCTTTATAGGGGTTTCATTTTTAATAAGTAGAATTAAATTTTATAGCGCACAGATCGGAAATGACATGGATATTTCCTATACCAGACGTGAAAATCTGTTTTATTTTTTTAAGTTCGGAAAATTACTTCCTTTTAAAGTATTAGGGGAAAGTTTTAATTAAAAACTTCTTTCTTTAACATTTCAACCAAGATTCACAAGTATTAAACTATTTTCCTAACTTTGAAAAAAGAAATAGGTCAGGTAAGGAAATATTCATGTCATTTCCGATCTGTGCTGTTTAAAATTTAATTCTACTTGAAAAAATGAAACCCCTATAAAGGTTCCAATGTTTGGTATCTAAAAAAGTTCAGCAAACCCCTTTTTTAGTATAAGTTTTGGGTTTCATCAGCTGGAAACGAGAAATTTTGAAGAAAAGCACTTTTTACATTAAAAGCTCAGTGGAAGGGCTCAAAACTGTTATTTCACTAGTTTTTATAATTTATAATATCATTTTAGCCCCAAATGGTATCATTTGAGGGAGTTCCTTCGAAGAAATTCGGATTTAATTCATTTCGTCCACCGGTAGTGGATTATAAGCTTTGGCGAGTGCAACGTCCCGAAGTAGTACGTTTTAATCTTAAATTATAGGGGCTATAGGGTACAGTTAATGCATATAAATAAATATATTCCACCAAAATAAGTCCTAAATGACACATTTGAACTGGTTTTATCGCAGTATCAATCTTAAAATATAATTTTTTTAAATTCTGAAAATTGGTCATTTTTTCCACATTTTTCAAACTTTGGGGCTCTACAGGCAAACCCTAGAGTTAACTTAGGGGGCTGAAACTTCACACACTATCATTTGGGACCAAAAGGTATGGGAAAAGCCCTGGGGAGCGAGGTTTTTCGAAAAAAAGCTTTTTTTGAGACACCCTACTGTGTTATTTTAATCATTGAAGGGTTTGGTGTAGTAGTTCTGTATATAATGTGTTAATATGTAAATTATACTTCATCAATTTATACTCGAAGAAGATTTTTGAAAGTCTTGACAGTATTACAGATCCATTCGACAATGAAAGTACATTTGAAACGATTATATAAAATGTAAAATAATAAGAATTTTATTGTAATTCATTTTTAAAATTCAAATAATTTAATTTTAAAATAGGGGTGAAAACTTATAACGTGTACTTTAGTTAGATTCGAGAGAAGGCTAACTACTCAGTTAAAAGTGACGATTAAAGTTAGTGTTCAAATACTTTTGAAAACGAATTCGCAGCATCTCATCGATAAATTCCTAACTTTTATGAATTTTGGAAATACGAATGATAGGTGTAGAAATCTAGGTCAGACACATAAAAAGCCTGCAAAGATATCAGATTTCATGTCACAGTCAGATAAACTACCGTATGCAATTCTCACCAACGAATTTCCATTGCACTGCACATTTTCGTATCATTGGAAATTGATCACTCGTCTGTTATCAGTGTGTGCTATTTGAAGTTCAAGCTATGAACTGTTATTAAATTGTTAACGTGTCAAATTGTTTTACTGTATTGTGGAGATCGATACATTTACCCTGTAACGAGTCATTTTCAAACACATTTCTAAATAAAGATTGAGGAAATTTTTTTAAATAGTTTTTTCCTAACCATTATTAGTATTTGCATAAGAATTCGCTAAAGGAAAAGGTTGAATTCTTTATTCGCCGATTTACAAGGAATCAGGCAGTTTTCAAGATTTCTAGGAAAACCATCAATCAAAAACTGAATTCAAATTTCATTAAAATTAATGTTACAAACTTGAAATATAGTCAGGGTGCCGAATGGCAAAAAAGGGGTCAACCTCGAACTCGCGTATGGCTTAGATGTTTTGATGGTTTCTGATAGAGTTAATAGTGTAGATTTGAAAACCGGTTGATGCCACTCTGCAAATGTTGAGGATTTTTTTTAAATTCAAATTTTTAAAAAATGGTCCAAAAAAATTTTCAAAAAATCAAGTAATAGTAATCGAGACTTATGATACATGTTTATAGGCTATCTTTCAGTGCTGAATACGAATATTCCATTTAAATTTTTAAAAAATTAAAATATCTATTTTTAAAAATTAATTGAAAAATTGGAAAGTCGAAAAAATTTAAACATCGCTCAAAACCACAAAATAATTGCGAAAGAAGTAATTTAAACGGTTTTCTATTAGAAATGACTTAAACAATAACATACTAAAAATGGAAGAAAATCGGACGATAATAAGTTTGATTTTTTTTAAATTTTCAAATTTTTTGGCCTCAAAAATCGACTTTTTTTAAAACTCTTGTAAAAAAAGTTTGAGGCTGATGCCAAAGTAATGCTTTCATGGATATTGTAGTTAGATAGCTATATAACATAAAAAAACCACAATTGTTGATTAAATCATTAATTAATTTATTTATTTATTAAGTTGAACTTTGAAAATATAGGTAAAATCCATCAATCGTGTGAAACATAAAATATTTTGACAATTTTTGGTACTGAATCATGTAAAAATTAATTAAATTTAAAAAAGACAAAAAATATTTCAAAAAATTTAAATTTTAAAAACATTTTTAAATTTTTTAAAAATTTTTTAAAAATTTTAAATTTTGTATTATAGGCATGTGATACATCTCTATGGGCTATAATTAAGTGCTGGTTAAGAATATCAAGCTACTTTTCAATAAAATTTAAATTAAATGTGGAAAAATTGAAGCATTTATCTTAATACTTTTATTTTAAATGCTGGGTGCCGAATGACACAAGAGGGGTCAGTCTTGAAATCGCGTATGGCTTAGATGTTTTGATGGTTTCTGATAGAGTTAATAGTGTATATTTGAAAACCGGTTGATGCCACTCTGCAAATGTTGAGGATTTTTTTAAAATTCAAATTTTTAAAAAAGGGTAAAAAAATTCAAAATATCAAGTTATAGTAATCGAGACTTATGATACATGTTTATAGGCTATCTTTCAATGCTGAATACGAATATTCCATTTAAATTTTTGAAAAGTTAAAATATCAATTTAAAACAATAATTTTAAAAATTTAATATTTCACTAATAATTGTCCTCAATAATAACAATTGATATTTAATAATTGATATTTGAATAATTGACTCAATAATTGATATTTTAAATTTAAATGGAATATTCGTATTCAGCACTGAAAGATAGCCTATAAACATTTTATGGTCCGATTTTCATATGTTATTATTTAGGATATTTGAAATTGAAAATCGTTTGTGAATTACTTCTTTTGCAGTTATTTTGTGGTTTTGAGCTATATTTTAATTTTTTCAAATATTAAATTTTTAAAATTATTGTTTTAAATTGATATTTTAACTTTTCAAAAATTTAAATGGAATATTCGTATTCAGCATTGAAAGATAGCCTATAAACATGTATCATAAGTCTCGAATACTATAACTTGATATTTTGAATTTTTTTACCCTTTTTTAAAAATTTGAATTTTAAAAAAATCCTCAACATTTGCAGAGTGGCATCAACCGGTTTTCAAATCTACACTATTAACTCTATCAGAAACCATCAAAACATCTAAGCCAACGCGATTTCAAGGCTGACCCCTCTTGTGTCATTCGGCACCCAGCATTTAAAACAAAAGTATTAAGATAAATGCTTCAATTTTTCCACATTTAATTTAAATTTTTTTGAAAAGTAGCTTGATATTCTTAACCAGCACTTAATTATAGCCCATAGAGATGTATCACATGCCTATAATACAAAATTTAAAATTTTTAAAAAATTTAAAATTTAAAATTTTTTTTAAAATTTAAATTTTTTGAAATATTTTTTGTCTTTTTTAAATTTAATTAATTTTTACATGATTCAGTACCAAAAATTGTCAAAATATTTTATGTTTCACACGATTGATGGATTTTACCTATATTTTCAAAGTTCAACTTAATAAATAAATTAATTAATTAATGATTTAATCAACAATTGTGTTTTTTTATGTTATATAGCTATCTAACTACAATATCCATGAAAGCATTACTTTGGCATCAGCCTCAAACGTTTTTTACAAGAGTTTTAAAAAAAGTCGATTTTTGAGGCCAAAAAATTTGAAAATTTAAAAAAAATCAATTTTATTATTGTCCGATTTTCTTCCATTTTTAGTATGTTATTGTTTAAGTCATTTCTAATAGAAAACCGTTTAAATTACTTCTTTCGCAATTATTTTGTGGTTTTGAGCGATGTTTAAATTTTTTCGACTTTCCAATTTTTCAATTAATTTTTAAAAATAGATATTTTAATTTTTTAAAAATTTAAATGGAATATTCGTATTCAGCACTGAAAGATAGCCTATAAACATGTATCATAAGTCTCGATTACTATTACTTGATTTTTTGAAAATTTTTTTGGACCATTTTTAAAAAATTTGAATTTAAAAAAAATCCTCAACATTTGCAGAGTGGCATCAACCGGTTTTCAAATCTACACTATTAACTCTATCAGAAACCATCAAAACATCTAAGCCATACGCGAGTTCGCACTTTTCGACTTGGCACCCTGACTAATACTAATATGTTTAAAAAATCATTACAGGTTCTTCTTGTTCTCTTATATATTCAAATTATAATTTCTCTTAATATCATGAGTCATTTATAAGAATTTTAGATTGATCTTTTGACTCATAAAAATCCAACGTCCTAAATTAGGCTGCATAATAAATAATAAAAACTTTCACTTTATTTTAAAAGACTAGGGGGCTACCGCCCCCTGCTCGCTATCGCTCGCCAACCCCCGTTAACTGCTTGCGCAGAAATTTTCGCAATCCTCACAAAACCCAGCTCACTGCACTTACTCACTTTATAAAACATTCTTAAAGCAGGGGTAGTACTTCTCCGGGGAATTCTTTCAAAAATGACGGATATTTATTCAGTGGCGGAATTTTAACGGTTCCTCTATGGTAACATGAATTGGAGGATCACCCTATAATTCCAATAAAATTAACAGCAGAGCAATCTTAACATTCTTTTACTATTTCCCCATCAAGGTAATGTTTTTTCACAGATTCATTAAGAAGCACTGAGACATCTCAGGAATAAATTTAACTTTCCTAAAATTTGTAATGATTTTTATCGATTGGCTGTTAAAAATATAGTAAACATCGCGAAAATTTAGAATTTTATCTTCATTAGAACAAACAAACGTCGAAGTTGTATCAGTTTCATAGCAATGACACGAATGTCTAGACTTTTAACATTTTCGATTTTAATCTTTATTTCTAAAATACTCACCCTTGTTATCTAGTTTTTTTGCGTTTTGGCATTATGAAATAAAAAGTTACATTTTACTACCTTAAAAAACATACCTGCAAAAAGATATAAAAAAATAATTATTGTAAAAATAAATGCAAAAGTTCAAAAATTGTAAATATAGTAATGATTAGGTTGTCACGTTGCCACTACGACAAATATAAATATAAAAATATCAATTTATTATTTAAAAATAAGATATGAATTAACGAAGTGTCTATTTGGACGGCCCAAACGGCCCGTGGCGCATACGCTGTAGGTCTCGTGGTTACGTAGCAGTCTTGGCGCTTAGTGATAGAACCAATAAAACGCCGGGCCGTGGAAATTAGAGTAGAGTTTAGTTGAAAAAAGGCCGTCCAAATAGACAGTGCCATAAATTAATTATACATTATTTTTAAATATAGGGTCACTTGGGGTAAGTGGGACCCCTTTTTGGCCTAGTACATTTTTGGAGCTTTATAGAAAAAATTTGAAAGGGTTTATTTTGTACTTGTTGACTAATTTCGTTAAAGAGTCTATCGATAAACAAAAATGTATCAGTAGTTTCTAAAATAAAGTTTTATATTTTTATTAACTGGTCTTTTTATCAAAAATGAGATGGGTGACCCACTTACCCCAAGAGATGGGGTAAGTGGGTCACCCCCTATTTATTTATATTTAAAGCAAGCAAAACTTAAAAGGAAGTAAGTGGGTCTTACTTGATAAAGTACAGTAACTTCACTATAAAATATTTTATTGTAACTGTGTCCATGAGTGAGAAATATACTCACCTCAAAATCAATATGACAAGGTAAGAATAGAATGAAAAGCAAAATAAGTATTTTAAAGAATATTTGGAAAAGCCAAAGGGATATGTTTTACTTTACCATATAAAACAGTGTTTAAAAAACATAATAAGGTTGATTAAGATTTATTTTGGCACTTTAATACACATTGTAAGATAAAAAAGAAATCACACACACAATAAATGAGAATGAACACTATTGATGAGATATTTCACTTTACTCACCATAACTTAAATTAAAACGCGAATTTGATATAAAATGTCGATCAAACTATTTATAAATTTTAATGAATTTTGAAGTGGTGAGTAAAAGGTCTTGCTACTTGCTACTATAAATCGAAATTTTCTGAAAATATTAGGGGGAAATTGTCCCTATAACCCCCTTAAAATCCACCCATGTCTGCAGTAGTAGTTCCTATATCATATGGGACCCTCTAGAACCACATATATCATAATAAAGGGTCCCACTTACCCCACACTGAGGGATCCCACTTACCCCAACCATGCTTAAACTATGGGGTAAGTGGGACCCCCCTGTTAAACACTTCAAAATTAAAAATTTTGAAAAATTTCAAATTGACGTATGTAATTTAGGTCAAACTCTGCAAAAAAATTCAATAAACATTAAAATGTAATGAAAACTTACCTGGAAATACTTCTTTGAAAAATACGTCTTGAACTCTCCAAAAAATCCATTCTGGGAATCTATTTTAAATTAGTTCTATAATCTTAAAAATAAATTAAACAAATCTCAAATATATGCAAAACTCATCGGTGTGACAAGCTGTAACATAATCAATGCGAGTAAGTGTGAAATTTCCTGTACATATTATGGTTTTAGGGGGGTGACCCACTTACCCCAAGTAACCCTAATTAAAACCGTTTGAACAACAAAAATGTAAATATTGTAAAAAATAACCCAAAATATATTTTTTAAATTCGTGTTATAAATATAAAGATCATTATTTAATCTATTTGAATAATGAAAAACCAGTGAAATATGTTTTCAATTGTTTTAAAATTCATAGTTTCTTGCTTTGTAACTGCGACCTTATCCGAAATGTAAAAAAATGGAAATATTTTAAAATTGAGAATTTTTTTTAAAAAATCGAAGGGCCTACTCGGAAATCCGGAAAGAATCTGGACATTTTGATACCTTAAACGTGTCATTCGGTTCAGTAATTAAAAAGCCTTTCTCTGGAAACCGTTCACCAAAAACTTTTTTTAGAATAGAGAGATTATAAAAAAGTTATACTCATATTTTCTTTACTTTTCTTCTTTAAATTAATATCATTGAGAAAATCTTTTTTGACATGGTTTCTCAAGAATCAGAGTAGAACCTCTTTTTTTACTTTTGTACCAACTCCTTTTCTGTGATGTTAGGGGATTTTCCTGATACAAATGGGGGTAAGGCAGTTCGACATAGGGTGATAATAAAGAAACTAACCCTTCTCTACGTGATTTTAAACTGCATAATATAGCAAAAAATATTTTGTCAAATGCACTTTAAAAATATAAATCTGCTGAGAAAAGAAAGGATAAAGAAAGAGAAAGAAGATAAAGAAAGATCTGAGAAAAAAATGAATTTTAGTGAAATGAATCTTCTAAAAATGAATTAATCGTCAGTTTAAAAAAGGGAATGCCCAAAAACCAAGTTTTGAGACAATCGAATAAACTGTATAACTAATGGAATTCTCATGTATGAACACCAACTTTATACTGGAAATTCAGGACCCTAATCAGAGTAAAGAATAATAATATCTGATATAATATCTGACTTTTCCAAACTCACATATAGTGTTTGTATGCAATTAAATAAAAAAGCAGTCATAAACAAGCTTCAGATGAGACGGCATGAACAAAATATCCCGCAGTTTAAGTTCAGATACTAGACATGTTTTTGTACTAAATCTGAAATTTAACATGCTGGAAAACTATTTCGAAATGATGTTATTTTTATAATTCTTACACTAAAATGTGCGTTTACCCCTAAAGAATCCCATGACATCAATAACTAGTTTTTGAACAAAGTGGCGTTTGACACGTTTCAGAATTAAGCGATTCAATTCATAATTATAGGAAAAGTATAAATTTAAAAATTTATCACTACCGGAGAAAAATGTGAACTACTGAAGAACGTTAATATAACTGTAATATAAATGCGGTGTAATGACCATACATGCAATTTGCATTTGTGATACTGTTACACTTAAGAATATTCATTCTTTTCGCGTTTTGATTTTGACAAAAGTGAAAAATCGCGTTTTCCGAACTGTGCCGGTCATGGTCATCTACAAAAGTTTAAAGAAAGAATTGATGTATCTTATTTATTTTAGTAGCACACAAAAATAGAGAGAACTTAAAAATCTGACTCGTAAGAACTGTGGAAGTCCTGAATAAAGAATAATTGTATTCGGAATAGCGAAAACGAAAAGCGATCTCTCGAAAAAACATTAGTTCTCTCTGAAGAGTGGTCCTCTTGATTCCTCCTCACACACTTCAGAGTTAGCATTTCGTCAACATAGGGGAATACTTTTCCGCTTTTGCAAGAATTTGACACGGTGTCTCTGTTCAGATGAACGAGTGTTGGCAAAAGATTGAGAGGGAAAGTATACAGGAATAAGTTACTTTTAGTTCAAAAACTTACTAATGATTTCAAAATTTATTTAAAAATCTCTCGGGGAAATAAATCTGTTAGCCCCGCAACTGACTTAAAAAAATCTTTCCCCTTTGCCAAGTATAACAGAAGTTTTCTTGTTGATTTTTCTTTTGGGAGTTTTTATTTATGCTTTCCCTTGGATTCCGAAAAATGTCGCAGCTATTTCAAAGGTCTCCGTTTTTCTTAACTTTTTATACCCATTAGCAAATCTACGCTAAACATAAAGATAAGCTGAAGGCTGTTTATTTTTGGTTTTGAACAAAATTTTTTCGGATATGTGGTGGAGGAGGGATGTGTCAATATTTATGCAGGAGGAAGTTTTTAAGTATAAAACGTTTTTGTATAACTTTAACCATAATTTCACCATATCTAGAAATAACTTGTATTTTACAATACAAATTTATGCTTTAACATTCCTTTTCCTTTTCACTTAAAAACCAAATTTAACGTTTAAATGTATAATTTTTTTTGTATGATCACACATAGATTTGAGTCATTATTAAATTAGAGGTATTATAAAATTTTATTTTCCATATACACAATGGAATATAATTATTTAAAGCAATCATAGATAAAAGTATAAAAACTTATCTTAATATTTAAACTCTTAAACTTGGTTAATGCAGAAAATAATGTTGAAAATTAAAAGTTGCAAATGTGTGAAGTTATTAAAGCATCACAAAAAACAAAAAATCACAACCAAAGCATCACGTAAATTAAGTAGGCCCCTTTAATGCATTACAAACTTATAGCGTACTAGATTTAATCTAAGCACATAAGCTTAGAATGATTTTTTTTAATGAAATAGAACTCACTGAAAATTATTAATCCTGATGTTCAGTTATGATGCATTCGGATATTGATAAATATCCATATTTTACCTAAAAATATTTTTATCTTATTATTTAAAATAATTTCTTTCTATTAAAAAAACTACCCCGCGTAAGAGTTAAGTAAAGAAATGGTTATTTAGGTTATTATAATGTCTATCAAATGCGTATTGTGAAAAAGAAATAAATTACAAAATGTATTTAACGTTAAAAAAATCTAAATGGCCGGGAGTAAATTACACTCAAATTTAAAAGAATACAGTATTGAACATTGTGGACTCTAATGCAGTTCAACTTCTTAGCTGATTTAAGGAGCAATGACATTTTCTGGACCATAGAGCAGAACTCCATGTAGTTGATTAAAGATGTTTCTTTCTTGTATTCTTTTTACTGCATTTTCTCTGTCTATATAAAGTTTCTCAATAATACGCAAACAATATATTTTAAAATTTTTATAGAGTTTTTTAGAAATATTTTTATGCGAATTCTTTTGTGCTGTCCCGATTCTTCGCAATAAAATTTATTTAACTGTATTGTGTACTTACTGAAAATCATTTTAAAATTTTTGAAATTTCAGCATTAATAAAAAGTTTCCAAAATAGTCATAAAACATGCTTAAGTTATATGAATCTAAAACATTTTGGGCTTCATGCTATGTCATTTACTGAAAATATAAAACAAGTACTACATTTACATTGTAGTGAAGTAGAATTCCAACTATAACTAAATCACCAATTTGTCCAAATTACTTTTTAAAGAAACTGCATTGCATCATGACACTTATTTAAAAATTTAAACAATCAATCTTATATAATTTTCTACTTTTCTGAATTCATTGTATAGTATGTAGATAACGTTATATTTTCTACGATTTGGTTCTAATTAATTATCCTAATACTTGATAATCAATACCAAATCCGGATCTAATTATCTACTGTACCAGACGTACCATATTTCATGGTATATGTTACAGCGCCACTTGAATAAGCCAAACATCTCTAATTCAAAATAAGGTAATTCAAAGGCAAAGGTATCTTGATCCCGTGAACTTCTTATTCAACCAATGTTACTTTTCAAATTCAAGGTATTGTCATATTCAGAGATATTCAAAATATGTGTACAGATTCTTCCAAAAATCTACTATATTTCCAAAACCGTCATGTTGTACAAACGTTTCCATTCGACATGTTCGGCTCTTTGATGAACAAGCCGTCAACCGTCAACAACCCTCAAATAATCACCGCGCGAAGAAGATACCCTCTGATTAGCGGGGTGATCCATGGACGGTGTGTTTACATCCTGCTCTGCAAAAAATCGATCTCATTGCATCTGCCATCACCATCTCATAGAACAAAGAAGCCTTTCGTTGGTCCTGGCGAAGTGGTCCAAAAGAGGAGTTTCAAAGGCAAGCCTTCTCCGTGGGTGACGTCAGAGACTCATTTTTGCCCGGCGAGTCTTCATAAGATTGAAGCTTTAGTCGTGGGTGGTGCAGTGATATTTTGGGCGTCACTTCTTCCCTGGACTGAGGTTGCTTGAGACCACCGCAAAAAGAGTTCGGCTCTCACTCAGAAGACAGCATGGCTTACCGTGGACCTTCCTATGGCTTGAGCGCCCAGATCGCCAACAAGGTAGGGACAGTGGTCTTAGCCGGAATATTTTAGAATTTTAAATCCTTTTCATTGGTTTTAATGGATTTTATCGCTTTTATATTGTGCGGCATTGAATTTAAAGTTGGTGTAATAAAGTACAGTGCAACTTGAATAACTCGAAGTGAAAGAGGCTTCAAGAAAGTTAAAATCATCCAAAACCTGAAAACGTGATGTTGAGCTAAAGAAGTTTAAGGAGCAAGAGGAACCGTCGAATAATAGATTTTCGAGTTATTCAAGTTGCACTCCACTTCAAGGTGTGTAGATGCATAAATGCATGGGGGGAAGTAATATATTTGTATTTGACAAACATGATACAGTGTAACAATCCTTTCTTTTGAAGGAATCAAAAGAGTTACAAAGTTTGAATCTGACTCCTCATATCTGGTATCTAATTTAAAAATTTGCACTGTTTAGTAAAATTAAGGGTCGTAACTATCTATAGACTATATAGTTTGACTTACTATAGGTACATTATATTTGAGCATGAAATATAATAGTAAGTCCTGAAAATTTCTTAAAATTATTCAGTCTAGAAATTTAGGAATTCCATTAGAATTGTTTGTCAAAAGTGTTATTTATAGAATTTTATGGATTTAAGAGTTAAGGCTTTATCAATTCACAAGTCAGATTTATTTTTAAATAAATTTTGTGTCATGTATGTGGTTATCTGAAAACGCATTGGATTAACTCAAAATAATTGGTAAGTTATGTTTTTTACTTTTATCCTTAAACTTAAAAGGTTTCTTATATGAGTTTTTTGAGATATACCAAAAGATATTTTCCTTTTTATCATGTTAAAATTAAACACTACTGATAAACATAATTAAAAAAAAAATTAAAATTAAATAAAAAAATTAAACATTAGAATAGTATGTATTAACACTAGAACTTCCGGCTAATGCCTCATACCTAGAACCGCCGGAGTCAGTCATTTTGACTGCTAGACTTTTTTCAGCAAAAACTATCTTTAGAATAAGAAATTACATGCAATACTTTTAACTACCATTAAGGTTGTTTACTATACGTTATTTGAAAACATTTTTTATAATTTTAAACATTGATTTTGGTTATAAATTCTTTAAAATAGATAGTTTTACATTTTTTTCACACACAAGTAAAAACAACTAAAAAAGTTTCGAACCTTTTTCACACTGTTAATTTTTATAATTGTGGCTTATATCTGGAACCTAAAACTATCCATACATTGCATTTTGACTCTGGACTGGAGACGTTTTTTTAACGTCAATACGAAGACAAGGGCATACCTTAGAACCCCCAAATTTTTCTCAATTTAAATATAAATTTATATCTAATTAGTTTTCTTCTTATATGCAACTTATATACACATTCTATATATGTAAAATATGCACAAGATTCTTTCCTGCAATAGTGAATATAACGCGTTTAGAGTGCATATCCTATTCATTTCGTCTGCGGTATAAATCAATATAATTTGTTTGAACGGAATCGCTTTTGAAGTAAATTTCTTTTACCAAACACATTTCAAACAACTCTAAAAGCTAAATAGTTCACCCAAAACTATAATAATGTTTCTATACATGTATTTAAATTGAGTACTTTTCTAAATTATATTACGTTTGAATAATTTTAGTGAGAGCAAAACTTTATATAATTTCCAGCTACTGAAGAAACTCCAACATTGCACTTTGAACAACATTGCAACATTGAAAAAAATATGCACTTGTTAACCTTTATCTATTATATTCTTGACAATTTATAGTTAATTTTTCTGTCGGGAAAAGGGAGATGCTTGTTTTTCTCCACTAGACATTCGTAGAGCTGTCACCTGCAGCTCTCTCGGGAGAGTGATTTGACAGTTTCTTCTTCTGTACACATCAGCGGGGATCTCAAAGTGTTGATTACCTCACTCTGTTTACTTACTCATTTTAAAATAACCCTGACCCCCAGTTATTAAAATCTCGTTTTTTAATTCGAAAAAGCAGTTTCGCGTGCTTAATTTTCCATGCACAGTTTTTTAAATTTATTGTTTAAATTGGGGTTCTTTATTGTGTGGCCCACGAACTTATAAAACCCGACCTGCGTTGGCTTATTTTCCTGGCATACGGGTCGCAAGCTTTTAGTCAATTTAGAATAACCTATAACATGAATATTAAAGGGTATAATAAATTATAGCCAATGTTAAAAGAAGATTAGTAGGGAAGTTTTAAATAACCATACTTAAATTATGGTGTCCTTTTAATTTCGTTATTATAGCGGCCCTTGGAGTAAAAACATTCAATACCTTTAATTTTTATCAATAGTGATTAAATATTTTTGAGTGAGAATTGTTTATAAGTAAAAATAAGTAACACGATGATTATTTTTTCCATAAAAGATGCTTTTGTCAAATTTCATTCAAAGAGTTTAAACTAATATTATTTTAGCATAAGGAATCTCTCTTACTGTCTCATCATTATTTCAAAGTATAGGTTTATTTATAAGCTATCATTTTACTGCCTCGCTAAGAAAGTAGACTCCGAGTAGGAAGAAAAAAAGAACACCTTAACAGAGGCCTCTCACATCGAGTACCAAAGGGCTTAGCAGAGATCGTCGATACTTTAAAAAGCGTGTAGAATAATCACAATGCGATCTTTATTCATCCCTCCAGACAAAGCCTCGTCAGCAGTTTGCTCCATTGTTGAAGTGATTTTATACAACCATTTATTATGAAGTGTAATGGGCAAAAAAGGAAAATTTTCCCCTGCCACTTATACACTTGCCGCTGAGTTACGTGTTAATAAATTTGGTTTTAAACGGGGGTTTTATTTTATTTTACTTTAGAATTCTTTATTATTTATTGATCATCCTTTAGGGTTTTTTCTTTATTCAATTCTTCATTAAAACACTGTTATGTGATGTTTCATAATTCAAAATATTTTTCTATCAAATGATAAATGGTTTGACGGGAATTTGTGTCCTCAAAGTGTCCACAATAATTTCATTATAGCTACAAAATTTTTTTCAAATTAGGAATTTAAAGTAATTTTTATACAACATTTTCTAATTTTAGGATAAATAGATATTTACCTATAATATAAAGAGATATTTACCTATAATATAGTGGAAGTCTACTTCATAATAACCATGTATAATAAAAACTAACTAATAATAATAACACAGGTCTGCAATGAAAAAGCTGTTTGAATAATTTTAGTGATTTCCTATGTATTTTGATGTGCTGATGACGAAAAAAATATTGAAAAAAATCCTATACGTCAGGATTTTTCACAAATTGCAAAATTATATTCGAATTTGACCATTTTTCATAGTTTTCGTACATTTCTAGCTCCTCTATTTTTAAAAATTAGGAGCTGTGAATGGTGCACATAGTAAACTATCTCATCAGGACATTATAGAGATGGAAAGAAACCATTAGAGATGATTTAATCGGGCAATAACGAAAGATTTTTGTTGTATAGTTCAAAGAAACGTTCTTTTTGCTACTCACAACGGTAAAATGTACCAAGGGGAGCTTCATGAGGAGGAAAAATTGGCTTTAGAGTGTGTAAATAAGTTTATTTTAGTTATATAATGATTTTTATGAAGAATATGTAATAATAATTTTATTTTATGTACCTATATTTCCATGAAAATTTAAATAATGACTTATTTTACAATTTTACCTAAATTTTCAGGAAACATGACATTCTAGGGCAAAACAGAGACCATTTTTGAACTCAGGGCACAAAAAAACCTTAAAACTAATAACCTTAAAAATAAATTTGGTTTAAAAATCTACTTCTTAAGTGTACTTACATTTTATGTGAAATATTGCTATATTTGCTCAATTTGTTACAAATTGTGGTGTCTTAAAAATCAAAAAAGGTATTTTTTGGATTCAGCACACCAAAAACCATAAAAAAATATTTTCAAATAAAGTTTGAGTCGAAAAATAATTTTTTTAAATATTTACTTTTATTTTCTTAAAAAATTGACAGTTTTACTCAAATTGTGAATAAAGGAGAAGTCCTATGATAAAACGGAGGTCATTTTTAGATTCAGCGCATCAAAAAACATAAAAAAAGATTTTGTAGAAAAAATTTGAATAAAAAATTTAGTATAAAGAGTTAATTTTACAAAATTTTAAGGCATTTCCCAATAAAACCTAAAAACCTGAATTGTGAAAAAATGTGACGTCCCAGGACAAAATGGAGGTCATTTTTGAATTCAGCGCACCAAAAATAACAAAGTTCAGGTGAAATATCCAAAACAGCTCGAAAAAAGTTATTTTTTGCAGACCTGTGGTTTTTTTGTTTTAAATATATATGATTCCACAAAATTTAATTACATTTATTTGCCACTTAAATATTGTTTTTCTCTCTCTTTGAAAATATTTTTAAAAGCTAAATTTTTCAATATTAGGTATCCCCCTTTTTTCATTAGTTGAAGCTAAGCTGTCAAATTCAAATAGCTCCAAATTAGATTATGTTAAAGTGTAAAATCATGTTTCAAACAAAAGTATTTCTTATACTACCTATATTTGAAAGAAAAGATTTATTAATCTTTTAAAATTAACTAAATACACGAAAATTCACAACATCTAATTTTACTTCCTAATAAGAGCATAGTTATTTATGTTATTATTTTTTGTGTTTTTAAATATCAGATTAATCCATTAAAATTTACCAATATTTTCTAATAACTTATCGAGCTTTTTATTTAAGTAGACATTAATTTTTTTTCATTTAGTTATCAATATTTTTATAATATGATTTGAAAACTTTAAAACATATTTCCTTACAGAAAGTTTTATATTAGAAATAAGCATTAATTTAAAATATTTTGAAATGGTCTGTTGGTAGTTTAATTAATGCACTTAATAAAATTTTTCCCTTTTTTCATATGTTCTTCCCATTCTATCACTCTATTTTTCATAGTTTCTCTCACTTATTTTTCATATTTTTAAAAAATATAAATTAACTTTTTCATTAAAATGTTGCAAAAAATAAATGTTAAAAGAAATTATATGTATATAATATACAATAATAAATCATTATATATGTTATATGAAAGAAACATAATAATTAACATTTTCACTACTACAAGAATTAAGAATATTTTTACATGGCTATCTATATAGGGTCACTTGGGGTAAGTGGGACCCCTTTTTGGCCTAGTACATTTTTGGAGCTTTATAGAAAAAACTTGAAAGGGTTTATTTTGTACTTGTTGACTAATTTCGTTAAAGAGTCTATCAATAAACGAAAATTTATCAGTAGTTTCTAAAATAAAGCTTTACCTTTTTCTTAACTGGTCATTTTATCAAAAATAAGATGGGTGACCCACTTACCCCAAGAGATGGGGTAAGTGGGTCACCCCCTCTTTATTTATATTTAAAGCAAGCAAAACTTAAAAGGAAGTAAGTGGGTCTTACTTGATAAAGTAAAGTAAATTTCAATATAAAATATTTTATTGAAACTATATCCATGAGTGAGAAAAATACTCACATAAAAATCAGTATGACAAGGTAAGAATATAATGAAAAGCAAAATAAGTATTTTAAAGAATGTTTTGAAAGGCCAAAGGGATATGTTTTACTTAAGCATATAAAATAGTGTTGAAAAAACATAATAAGGTTGATTGAGATTTATTTTGGCACTTTAATACACATTATAAGATAAAAAAGAAATCGGACACACTAAATGAGAATGAACACTATTGATGAGATGTTTCACTTTACTCACCATAACTTGAATTAAAACGCAAATTAGATATAAAATTTCGATCAAGTTATTTATAAATTTTAATAAATTTTGAAGTGGTGAGTAAAAGGTCTTGCTACTATAAATCGAAATTTTCTGAAAATATTGGGGGAAATTGTCCCTATGACCCCCTTGAAATCCGCTCATGTCTTCAGTAATAGATCCTATATCATAAAAGGGACCCTCTAGAACAGTGTTTCCCAACGTGGGGCGCACGCCCCACCGGGGGGGCAATATCATTTTCTAGGGGGGCAATTTGAAAATTTTCAACCAAATTGCCTCCCAGGTGGGGCCAATCCAGGGGGAAAATTTAAAAAAACTTTTTAAAAAGAAGTTTATCAAGATCTGATCCTACTATTATCCTATCCAAGAATGTATGTCTGAAATCTGGACCAGTATGAATCAAAACCAAGTTGAAACCCTGTTTTTTTGTATAATTTCCAAACCTTTTCTGGGGGATTACTCAAGATCTCTTGATTTTAGAACGCTTATATTTGAAACTTTTTTAAAAATTAGGTTCATCAAAATGCAAATCTTACCTAAAAATTTATATCCAAAATTTCCCAACTAGGGGTACCAAACTAGTTAAAAACCTGCTTCCTAGAGTCAAATTTCCGAAAATTTGCTGGGGGAGGACCCCCAGACCCCCCTTGGTATTTAGAACTTAATTACTCATAACTTGATTTAGTTCTTTAGCATGCGAACTCTACCTAAAAATGTTCTGAAAAGATTCATTAGACTTATTAAATATACATAGGAGGCTAAGAAATAATTTTGGTACCCTCTCAAAATATATTTCTATATATGCCACTGAGACCGGGGGGGCATGGAAAATTTAGAAAGGCTTTGGTGGGGCATGGACCGAAAAAGGTTGGGAAACACTGCTCTAGAACCACTTATATTATAATAAGGGATCTCACTCACCAAATAAAAAGGGGTCCCACTTACCCCACACTGAGGGGTCCCACTTACCCCAACCATGCTAAAACTATGGGGTAAGTGAGACCCCCTTGTTAAACACTTCAAAATTAAAAATTTTGAAAATTTTCAAATTGCCGTATGTATTTTAGGTCAAACTCTGCAAAACAGTTCAATAAACATTAAAATGTAATGAAAACTTACCTGGAATACTTCTTTGAAAAATACGTCTTGAACTCTTCAAAAAACCATTCTGGGAATCTATTTTAAATTAGTCCTATAATCTTAAAAATAAATTGAACAAATCTCAAATATATGCAAAACTCATCAGTATGACAAGCTGTAACATAATCAATGCGAGTAAGTGTGAAATTTCCTGTACGTATTATAGTTTTAGGGGTGACCCACTTACCCCAGTGACCCACTTACCCCAAGTAACCCTACGTAGATGCCAGATTATTATTATTTATTATAGTAAGAGTTAGGTAGTAAAAAAACAAAAAAGAATAATAATATAAAAACAAAAAAGTTTATAATAACGTTATTATAATATAATTAGAATGTCAATTATAGGCATAAATTAAATAAGTAAAAAAATAATTGTTATGTATCCACAAATCATTATAATGAGTTCATATTGATAGAAAAAGAAGTAAAAGAAGAAAAAATGAAAATGTATAAAAAATTAAAGCTACTAAAAATTGAATAAATTAATGTATTAATATAATAATAATAATAATAATAATAATAATAATAATAATAATAATAATAATAATAATAATAATAATAATAATAATAATAATAATAATAATAATAATAATAATAATAATAATAATAATAATAATAATAATAATAATAATAATAATAATAATAATAATAATAATAATAATAATAATAATAATAATAATAATAATAATAATAATAATAATAATAATAATAATAATAATAATAATAATAATAATAATAATAATAATAATAATAATAATAATAATAATAATAATAATAATAATCTTTATTTTTAATTTAAGAGGCAACAAAACAGAAAATATAAAAATGATATTGGTTACCAAGGGGAATCAATCCCGTCCAGGTAACCGAGAAAGTAAATATATTGAGTAAGACTTGAAAAAAATAATATACAACATTAATAAAATATAAAAAATACAAAAAGGAAAATACTAAGTTCAAAATAATGAATTTTTTTAAAATGAATAATAGTTTTTACAAAACACAAACATTTTTTAACTTATATATTAACTAATTTGGCAAACAGCTAAGGCAAAAAAATCAAATTACATGGTGCTTCCATTAAAAAAAGTCCTCAACATCATTTTTTAGAGAATAATAATATTACGTATATATCATTTAATTATTTTATAAATAAAATATTGTACACTATTGATTTTAATTTTTATGCGATTTTTATTTGCTTTAAATTTTTATATTGCTATTACTTTCTTTTAATTAATAGTTATCAAATCGAATTAATCAAAAAAAAAACGATTTAAGCTTAAAAAAGGAACTTCTATGAATGCAAAATCTTCTTTATAAAAACTTGATAGGTAGTTAAGATTCATATGGTAAGAACATAGTGTTAATTTTCAACCCTAGAATAGTATTACACAGGCAGTTTCAAAAATCAATTTCTTGGCTTTTATTTGGAATCAACATTTCCTAGGGACATGAAAGGGAGGTTTACCTAAGCATGAGGAATCTGAGCTGACATACAGCTCCCCTACGTCGAAACAAAAAGTTATAAAAATTAACTCAAAACTAAAGGAGATTGAGCTATAACTTCAGTGATAATGTTGCTGCCAATGCTATGAAAAACTTACGAAAAAAATTTTCAAGAAAATATCACGAATATTCGAGGAGATATAAGCAAGGGAAAATATCAGTTCGCAAATTCTTAAGTTTTTCATTGTTATTATGTATACAGTTAAAAATAACTTGCACATTTGTGACCTTTTAGTTTTTGAGACTTGAAAAAGTTTTATTTTCACATGCTACTACCTCGAATATTCCTGATATTTTCATTTAATTTTTTCATAACATTGGCAACAATATCCTCACTGAAATTTTTTGCTCTATCTACGTTAGTTTTCAATTTCTTAAGCTGTGAAACGTACTTTTGAAACAACCTGTTTATAATTTTGATTCTTGCTTGTAAAATCAAACATGAAAATGAAATCCGAAGGTACCTAAAAGCATTAACCTATGCAAGTCATTTATTCTAATATAAAGAGTGATAATTTTAAAAGAAAACCCCCAATTCGCATTTTGATATACAATTATAAATAATTCTACATGAATGAATTACATATTAAATAAATATTAATAAAAAGTTTTGTATAGAACATAACGATTATCAAACTATAGGTTAGAGTTAGGGGCATTAAAAAACCCTTGGATTTTAAAATTATTAATCTGGATTGTTACGAAATGAAAATTTCTATTTCAATGGTAAATTAAACAAATAAAAATTGTTGCAGTTTTAAGAAAAATCAATGAAAGAAAGATGGGAAAAATTTGTCAAATGCCAAATTAGAATATCTGAAAATTATCAAACTTCAAAAATAGCAATTCAATGTAAACATACCTTTTAGAAAAAAATATTAAATAATTTAATTTTCATTTTAAAACTAGTAATTGTTTAAAATGTTTTTTACGAGTTATATTCAGAGCAGTTTTGATATTATGAATTTACAAGTAATTTGACCTAATTGGTAAAATCTTAAATTTTCTATCAAATTACTCTTAGTCAGTTTGGAAGAAGTTTAATCACTAACAAAAATATATGTACAAAGAAAAGGAATAGAACTTCTTTTTCTAAACTGCTACTTCAGTATCTCACCATAAACTACATACATATTTATCTGCTCCTTAACCCTCAACTAATTTAAACTGGCCTTTTAAGTGTCCTGAAAATGAGCCAACCCATTCTAAAGTCTTCAAGGAACAAGTGAAAATGAATAAACCGTTGAAAAATGCAGTTCACATTCAAGGGTGCAGCCAACGGTGTGACTCACAGCTTGAGTTATAGCGTTCGGCTACTCAAGGGGGTTCCCAAAGGATGAAATCACTCAACTGTTAGTGTTTTCTTTCCCTTTTTAGCTCCCGCAAATAAACTTAAGATCAGAATAACTGTTCGCTTCTGTCACTCACCTAGGATTTTGCGGAGTGAAGAAGTCGGCATCCTCCATTTTCGACTTAATTTTCTGAAGATTGAGTTACACAGTTTTATTTTGGTGTCATATATTATGTGGGGAATATGCGGATATTTTAGTTAAAAAAATAGTAGATGGAAACCCCTCTCATGAGTATTGGTGTAAGGTCCTTGGCCCCTTATCCTTCCTTTTAGGTTTTTTAATGTTTATTCACGCACTCTTACAGTTGATGAAATCTAATTTTTCTTTAATTTTATCTTTGAAAATATGGGTCGTGAATAAGAGAAATACTGATAAAACTATATTAGTAGTTACACGTTTTCCGTACTTTCCTCTTAGAGAAAATTACACGCTTGAATTACCGAAAAAATATTTTTGACTTGTAAAAAAATATAAAAAATTTTCTTGAGACAGTTCGGTATAAAATTGTAGAGGTACTCTAAATGCGCCTGCCCTTCGTACAAAAGCTATAAAATTTTCCCACAATATAAGCGAATCACAAATCAATAAAAAAGGGGTTTCCTTTCTCCACCCTAGTGTAAATCCGGTTTATTTATTGGTAGCTGTTTTGCTTTGAATGAGAAGTTTATATGCTAAAGATTAATTATTAAATATCACTTATTATTTGTTTTTTTTTTCTTATTGTTGCTGTTGTTGTTGACTTTTTCCTCCTGGTCCAACCGCAGGCTAGACCTAGTCCATGCGCTCAAATATCCTCAAAAAATCACAAACTAAAAGAGGAATAGAAAGAAGGTCAACGCTTATTTTCAACTTTAATACTTGGTGGAACAATTTTTTTAGCATTCTCTCGTAAAAAACAGAAATTAGAATACCATTGATGAAATAAATACGTGTTGAATTATATATAAGGGATAAAAATTAAAGGTATGGAAATCTAGGCCAAAATTTGTTTAAGGCCATTCTAAAGTTTTCTTGGAACCGTACCTGTGAAATCGGACCCCTTTTTTTTCATTTAGCCCAATCTTGTAGGTATTTAATTCAGAAGAATATTTTTAATATGATTGATTTGGACTATCCTGTCTTGACCTTTTTCGTTTTTCAATGTTTTTTCATATCCTATCCTTTGAACATCTATCTTAATAGTATCTTTTCTAATTATGCAAATTGAATATTTCATTTCTTATTTAATTTTGTAAAAACATTCAGTGGCGTAGTCAGAAAAAATTCGGAAGGGGAGTTATTGTATACTTTTAGGCAGGGCTCGATTTCAGCCGGAACGGCGTTCCGGAACCTCTTTTTCGGAAAAAAAAATTATATTCTATTTCAGGGGTCTCCTAACTACGGCCCGCGAGACCCATTCATCAGGCCAGCGAATACCCTTCTATGTACGAATTAAGACCCTGTTTTTACTGTCAAATTTCCAAAAAATCGCCTAATACAAGAATAAAGTTAGAACACTCTTCCTAATATAGTACAACACATTTGAATTTATTTTATAAATTAAAATTTTTAAAAATGCTTAAGTTTTGGTATTAAAAAGTATTCGCTTTTTCAGTTTTGATACCATTAATTTTACCGTTCCGGTACCTCTTTTTTTAGAAATCGAGCTCTGCTTTTAGATGTTTTCTATGTTCAAAATGAAGAATTTCTGAGCTCTTCAGGGGGAATACATCCTCAACTCTATCTCTCTCTCCCTCTTGACTAACATCGAAAACAGTTTTGTCTAGATAATCTCTAGTAACCTGGATATTACTTGACTTATTTACTTTATAAAAATGTATCTTGGCTAAATCAGAAGAGTAAAGCCTCTTGTCAAAGACTTGAAGTGCTCTTAGTCTGGCTTTACTTCATGTTGGTGCCATTTTTAGTGCTTCTTTACGGCCTTCAAGCTCGGGGAGCCTCTGGCAGGAGAAAATCTCCAGACTTACTTTTTATGATACCTCTCTCCACTTTCTTTTCTAAACAATAACTGTAAAAATGGGTACTCCAACCTTTTGATTTAATACAGATCCGATTGATAACAATAAGCGATTTATATCAAAAAGGAGCAAACAGTGTAACTAGAAATTGTCTGCTTTAAAATCAAAATTATGTAATGGTAACTAATGTATTTAAAACAATTTTACACTATGTACCTGGAAATTTAAAACTTTTAAAGGAAAAGTATAAGAGTAGTCCGATTATAAAAAAAATAATTCTTAACTTTGTATTTTTATTTATGTACCACCCTACTTTCGCAATTCCACTTACTGACCATAAATTCGTTTTCTTTCGACTTCCAGACAAGATCTTCGCGATTTTTTTTAAATTTACATACAAAAGGTTGAGAGAAACAAAAAACCACTTATATTAATCTGAATTCCAGTAAACAAGGGAAAATCAAAATCTCTTATGAGAAACATTTGTAAGGCAACGATGGTGATATCCTTTCACCTGTCACAAGCATGGATTCAGGCCCCCAAATCTTTTCTTTATCTTACAATCAAAGCAAAGAACCACAATACTGCAACTCTGATTCATATTGAGTTTCAGAAAAAAATTACTTTCAAAACAAAACCCGAAAGCGGACGTTTTTTAGGGGATATGGACAAATTTTGATCACATTAAACGATGTATTTTGCATTAAATTAAATAGGAATGATCGAGACCTGTTTATTTCGTTAACATTATCCGATTGATAACATTAACCATAATTACACTAAGCGGAGTCGACTGTACTGACAAAACTAGCATTATGAATTGAAGATAGTCAAACCATTAAAAGTATCACTCTTCGGTTCCATTAATGATTTCACTAGGTGTTATCATATTCGAATAAATGATAGGTTTTTATGTATATATTCAACTGTTAAATAATTCTTTAATATTATTTAAATACTTTTTATATCCTCCTAACTGGTTAATGGTTTTCCAGATTGCAGCAAAAAGGGATAAACAATTAGAAGCCGAAGTCCTCGAATGGATACAAGACATATTAGGAGAAGCTTTACCAAATGGATCTTATGAAGAAGTCCTGAGAGATGGTACCATTTTATGCAAGCAAGTATCTTTTTATTTTCTATAACGATTCACCGTTTTGAATTGGTCAAGTTTCTCTTCGATTTGTTCGCAGTATATGGTTATTTAACTTTAAACTCTATTAATCTTTGCAAAAAAATTTTATAACACAAATATAAATATATAAGAGGAACTGCTGTTAATTCGTTTGTTCATATAACAATAAACTTTCAATATACCTAGTCTTTCAAAAGTCCCTTTCACGGCTTTTATTTCGAACCAACGTATCACAGGGTCATGGAAGTAAGTTGGACCCCTAGGTAAGTAAGTGACCCTGGAAAATCCATCGAGATGACTTACAGAACCCTTAGGGACAAAATAAAAAAGTTATAAAAATTATGAAAATAGCACTTTTTCAGGCCTCAAAAAAATAAGTTCGCAAATGGGAATTTTTTTTTATTTGTCGATTAAATTTTGTCTTTATTTAACTAAAAAAACTACATTATAACAATAAAAAACTTGCAAAATTGGGAAGTTTTTCTTTTTTGAGGTCTGAAAAAGTGTTTTTTTCATTTGCTGATATCTCGGCGAATATTCACGACATTTTGAAGAAGTTTTTTTCCGGTGAGGTTTATATATCATTGGCAACAATACTTTTACGGAGGTTTTTGCTCTATCTTCTTTCGTTTTTTATTATTTTTTAGAACTCTTTTATTTTGCCACTAGGGGTGCTGTAAGTCATCTCAGCAATGGATTATCCAGGGGTCACTTACCTAGTAGCACATCTTACTTCCATAACCCTAGGAGAAGAGTTGGTTCCAAATAAAAGCAGTGAAAGGGATTTTTGAAACACCTTGTAAATAATTGAATTTTCAATACAACTATAATTTAAAATTAACCTTAGCCTGATAAAGTAGTGGTATGCATTTACGCATTGTTCAATACAAAAGAAAGGAATCGGAATTAGGTATAATTTTTATTCAAATTGCGCTTTTTTCCTATAATTTTTATCTCAATACATTAAAAATTAATTTTAGTTTAGTAAGTATTTTTCTCTTTATGTGGTTTTAAAAAGTATCGGTTCGTATTTAAAGTAAATAAATGTACTGATCGGGGAATTATCAAAGGGTGCAAAGTATTTACACGCAAAGTTAGCACGTTCCACTTTTGGGAGGAAGAGGAGCCAAATATTTTATTCAAAGAAATTCCTTTTTATTTACAAAAGAAATACAAGTAATAGAAAAATAATTATATAATTAGTAAATTAATAAAAAAAGTAAAATTAATAAAAATAATTAGTTATTTACCTAATATTATCCCTGCTATAATATGGGAGTTATTGATTCTCAGTTAACGAAACTTTTTAGTAGAATTTCAAATGCACATTTAAAAACTTGTGCCTTTTTATACTATTTTATTTATTTTTTTACGAAAATTTTCCTACGAAAATTTAGACACCTAGGCGAGTCAGAATCACTTAGGATTTGGGAGTCCCAGACCAAATCCCAGGAAGTTAAAAATGGAGCGACACCCCAAAAAAATCATTGAAAAATTCAATTTGTAGAAGAACTACTATTGGTAAAAATTTAATTATAGTTTCAAAAATTGTGGTTTAATATGATCTTTAAAATTATCTCAAAAGCATTCACTTTAAAATTTTTTTTATTATGAAAAAAGTTAAAAAACCACAAAAAAGGTGAAAACTCTGCTAAAACCTTATTTTGTATTCGAAATCATTTCTTTTGATTTGATAATCTGAAAGATCTGAGTTGAAAACTTTAAGTCCAAAGTTTCACGTAAATGCAATCAATATTAATCGCTTGAGATCCTGTTAAAGTTTGTTTTTTGCGTGCACACAGCTGTTCCGGAAACAGCTTTAGAAAACTGTTTGCGCACTCAAAAAACAAACTTTAACAGGATCTCAAGCGTTTAATATTGATTGTACTTACGGGAAACTTTGGACGTAAGGGTTTTCAACTATTATCTTTCATATTATCAAATCAAAAGAAAGGATTTCGAAATACAAAATAAGTTTTAACAGAGTTTTCACATTTTTTTGTGGTTTTTAACTTTTTTCATAATAAAACAAATTTTAAAGTGAAGACTTATGAGATAATTTTAAAGATCATATTAAACCACAATTTTTGAGACCATAATTAAATTTTTACCAATAGTAGTTCCTCTACAAATTGAATTTTTCAATGATTTTTTTGGGGTGTCGCTCCATTTTTAACTCCCTGGGATTTGGTCTGGGACCCCCAAATCCTAAGCGATTCTGATTCGTCTATGTGTTTACTATCATCCCTGAAAGTTTGTTGCACCATTTCAGATACACCCTGTATAACGAGAGGTCGCCTTCTTTAACTAAAAAAAAACTCTCAAACTTCTTCAAATAACGGAAAGCTTCTCTAATTTGACAGAAAAGAAAAAACAAACATTTATTCGAAGAACAGAAATTAACGGGCAGCAGTGCAGCTTATTTCCGTTTTTTTACAGTGCAGAGTATTTCAACAAGTCCGTCCAAACTTGGTACAGGCAGATTCTTTGCGTGGATTATATAAAAAATGCCGTAAGAGTTATACCTCTGTGACCTATAATTTTAGAGAAAATCACTACAAAAAAGGTACGACGTCACACCCAGTTTACGCTAAAGAAAGGTTTATGGAAAACTTAAACATGGATTTTTAAATATGTTTGCACACTAAGATGTTAAAAATATGAGTTGTTTATGCATGCACGCAACATGGAATGAAATAATTATTAAGTTTTCACTGGATGGGACATCACATTTTTCGAAAACTAAACGTCGTCGTAGAGGTTAAAGTCCTTTGGGCAAATTTTATAAAGGAATCTTTCTGTGTAAAGTTTAGGCAGACTTGTTGAAATACTCTGTACACCAAATTCGGATTAAAATTCAGTTTAAAAAGTGAGACATCGCAATGAGGGAGGGGGAACTAAAATGTGGCAATTTATAACACAGGAAAAAGAAAGGCTGTATAAATCCCTTAAAATTGTGTGACCTGTCTTGCAAATGGCCCCCCTATTGAAGAAAATTTTCCCAATTTTTTACACTAAAATTTTTGCCCATTAGTTTTGAATCATCTTGTATAAGCTATAAGACCATGGTAGTCATTATATATATAACTGAATCTTGTATTTAATGTTTAGTAAGTATTGTTTTAAATTTGACCGCTTCATTCGTTCTCAATGATTAGCTGCGGATTTTTTAACGTAAGACATAGAATGTGCATTGTATTAAAAAGTTTAGAACGTAACCATCTCTCTACTCTGAATCAAAACTAATTATGTCAAATTTTTCTAAGAATCGGACGTAGATAAATATTGGAATAAGTCATCTCCTCTACCGATATATCAAGTCTCATTAATTTTTCTATTTTAAGAGCTAAACTCCTCGTTATTGAAGACTGAAAGATTAAACCACACAAGTGTTTGTTGGAATACGAAATTTGTGTACTTTTTTCGGTAATACAAACGTCGCAACAAATGCAACTTCCTAGATTCCACACCCAGACTAAAAATATTCAATTTTATCTCAAGCAGTGTGATACCTGTATTATTGATTAATATAAACTAACTGGTGATTAAACAAACTTTTAAAATAGCTCCAATACATTAATCCTGTGTGTACTAAGGTAAATTTGCTTCTTCGGGTCATACACAAATTAACGTCTGTCATTTAGGAGGGAAAGGGGGTTATGTAGGAGGGATACAATTTACAGGGTGTTTCAAAAGTCCCTTTCACGGCTTTTATTTGCTGCAAATGTCTTCAAGGGTCATGGAAGTAAGGTCTACTCCGGTAAGTGGCCCTTGAGAATACATTGAGATAACTTGAAGCGCCCCTAGCCTAGCAGCTAAATAATAAAGTTCTAAAAATTAGTAAAAAATAGAGTTAACCCTACAATGCATGATTTTTTAAATTCCCTTGAAAATCCTTTATGTGTCTTCTATTATGGTGTAAATTAGTAAAAAATACTAAAAAAATTAATTTTTTTCTACTTTTAAATGACAAAAAACTTTGTCCTTGTGAAATTAATTTGTGTCCCTCGTGAAATTAATTGTGAAGTGAAATAAAACCAAATGCTCTATAAATATAAAAAAAACAACTTAACTTTCCGAAAAAATTTCTTTTCAAGCTGGAAAATTTTTTTATTTTAATTTATATGGTCCTTTTATTTTGGCGTTTTCTGTGTCTTGACTTTCGTCTCACTAGCTACTAACAAATGTCTCAAAATAGTACCCCTGCTGCCATTTACTGGCAATCTAAAGTGCTAATACCATGAAATGTTATATTTATTGTACTTATTGAATGGTGTTGTCGTTTGGAAATGGAAGTTCGAGTGGGAAATGTGGAAAAATTTCGTGTTGCAAAATGGCAACAGTATGCACTGTAGGGTTAAATCAAAAACCTCAATGATAGTATTGTTTCCAATGTTATAAAAACAACTCAAGTTCCCTAAAAAGGTTTATAATGGAACTAAATTTCTTGCCTAATATTACAGTGTCCACTATATTGTAAAGCCCGAATTTAATCTAAAAATTTGAAAATTTTTCTATTTCAATTGTAAAATAACACGCATACACATACTAATACTAGAGTATGAAAAGTTTAAAACTTTGTGAATTTAAACATATTGTACTGTACAGCATATTTCGTAGTTTGCAAAATTCCACAAACGTCGTGAAATGATTCTTTTAAGGAAATATTCACTCGAGCTTAACGGAAAGATTGTTTGTTATTTGATTGAGAAGAGATAACAGACGCTTGATATTCTGTATCAATAAGACAAATTGGAGATAGGATCTCTGATATGTATATTTGAGTTGTCACAGCTGATGTTTTAGTAAAGATGTGTGAATAGAGAAACAGGTGTTGAACAGGAACTATAAGAATTTACATAAAATATCTAATTATACGCTTGGTTATAAACAATATATATGAACTTCTGAATTTTGCAATTGGTCAAGAACTCATTTGCTAAGGAATACTTATGTGTTTTAGTTATACCACGTGAACATACTACACTGTAAAAAAGTTTTCATCTCTTACACTAAATTTTATATTGTTTTATTGCCTAAAAGTTGCCTTTTTCATGAATTTTTCCACAAAGAGAATTTAGATTTAATAAAATCACCATTAAAAGAATAAATTTTAAAAACAAGTATGTACAAGTCAAAAATGCGCGTGATCCCGATCCATTAGTTAAAGAGGAAGGTCAATCTTTATTTAACTCATATCCTGCAAGCATCGAAGAAATAAATTTGCTGTCGTAAAATCTAAAATATGGCTCATTCCACGCCAACTCGACAAATGGCATGTGCTCTTAGGTCATGGATTTTTTCAAAATTTTTCTATAGATAGATATCCATGATAAATACCACCACAATTTTTTTCAGAATTTTTACTCAAAAAGGGACCCCAGGAAAAATTTATGAAAATTGGACATTTCCACCGTTTTTTGATTGATGAGTTACAAAAAGTGACGTTTCTCAACTATTTTTCAAGCAAATGAGCTGATTCTGGTGCCAAATTAAAGCTCGCACTCTACACTTTCTAGTAAAGTATAAAAATCCACTATTATTTAATTATATTAATATTTTTTACGCAAAATCACTATTTTCGAAAAAATTGAATAACTCCGAGTTATCTTAAAACATACACTTCAAAATTTTACCCAAGAATCATCTTGACATATACTTTCCATGCTATAAAATTTGGGATGGTGTTTTGGGTTAATGAAAAATAAATAATTTTTTCTAAAATTCGTTAAGTGGTCATTGCAGCTTTGAAAAGTCTACAGAATTTCCTTATAATACAAAACTTAAACTTAACCACTCATATATAAATCATAAATACATATTTAATGAACTTAATATTATTGGTATACTTAATTATGTACTTTGGGTACAAATTTAGAGTTTACTTACTCCATCTTTATATAGCTAAAAATATTATCATCATAACACATATAAATCATCACGGCTCTCTAAGTCTAAAGGGCTAAATATTTATTTTAAAAGTTATTAATAAAAAGGAAGTTAATTTTTTGTAAATGAAAAGTAAAAACTTCAAATTCTTTTATTTTTCAACATCTATAACTTCCCTCTTTTACTATTCAAAATAAAAACTGAATTGAGGCAACTTACTCTTGTTTTAAATATAAGTTTCAAATTATAATGGTCTTTTTTAATAACAGTCACGAAGATACATAGACCACTTATTGAATGCTGAAAGAAATTATTTTTCAACACCCAAAACACTTTTTTATATTTATACTGTTGAAAATACCTACTAAAGTAAATTTTTCTTGTGAAAAAATTACGTTTTTCATTTTAATGACTTAGGGAAGAAAATTACAAAGCTGCATTGACCACTTAACGAATTTTAGAAAAAAAATTATTTATTTTTCATTAACCCAAAACACCATCCCAATTTTTATACCATGGAAAGTATATGCCAAAATGATTCTTAGGTAAAATTTTAAAATGTATGTTTTTAGATAACTCGGAGTTATTAAATTTTTACGAAAATAGCTATTTTTCGAAAAAAAATATTAAATTATTAAATAATAATGGATTTTTATATTTTACTAGACAGTGTAGAGTGTAATCTTTAATTTGGCACCAGCATCAGCTCATTTGCTTGATAAATAGTTGAGAAACGTCACTTTTTGTAAATCATCAATCAAAAAACGGTGGGAAATATCCAATTTTCAAAACATTTTCCTGAGGTTCCTTTTTGAGTAAAAATTCTGAAAAAAATTGTGATGGTAATTCTCATTGGTAACTATCTATAGAAAAATTTTGAAAAAAATCCATGACCTAAGAGCACGGTGATTATTTTTATTTGGTCGATTTGGCATGGAATGAGCCATATGTGTTAGTTTAAGGCCATGTAACACACGTAAAGTTGAAAAGATTATCAAACTCGTAATAGTTTCATCGGCGTAGGGTGTCCTAAAAATAGGACGATGGCAGAATCCACTGCTATAGGTTCGTTATTAGATCTAATGGGCGAAATCCTGTTAGACGAGGAAAAAAGCAAAAATTTTGAAAATACTAGTTAACAGTAATTACTTCCGGACTTGTGTTTGAAGGTGATTTGAAAACATTTTAACTTTTTTTAGCAATAATTTTGACCGGGTGGTGGGGAGCCTAATGGTTAAGGCATCGGCTTCGGGATTGGAGGGTCCCGGTTTCAATTCTTGACACCGCTAAAGACCAACCGAGTATATCGGAGTACGTGCTCGTTAAATCTGTGGGTCCGAAAGTCTTGAAGTCAGTCATGGCGCAGGTTACCTTGGGTCCAGTTTTTGAGAAAGTTTTTAATTCTTAGTTTATATTTGTGTTGAAAATATAAGAAAATAATCTAAAAAAATCGGCATTTTCAAAAATTCTAAAAAAAATATTTAATATTAGATTGATGACAAATTTGTAATGATACAAGTCTCTTATAACAATTGTATAAAAACTGTATTAATATATTCAAAATAGTTTTGGTGAAAGTGAGATATCTTTGCTGTCTTATTTTTAGGACGATGTGATGGCTTGTCGATGACCTCACATCTACTGACTATTCGGGATTAGGAAATTTATTTTAATTGTAAGAATAAATAGTTTCCAGGACAAAATTACTTACCTATTTTTGTCTCTTAAATTAACGTGAAAACACAAAGGTAAACCATACAAATAAGTAGTACTGATATGCGCGGGGATTTTCAAGATTTGTCAATTGGAAAAGTAAACTATACTTTTCCAATTCTCTTATTTAAATACATTATAAAACGTTCCTAAAAATTTCACCAGAATGTTCCTGTTATTTTACAAGAACATTACTTGTGAAAAATGGCAATGGTATGATGCTGGAAATACTGGCATTTCTGAGTAACGTTTTACAACTTTACCGTAACATAGTACATGTATTTTACAGAGTGATGAACCAGCTTTCCCCTGGCATCATCAAAAAAATTAACACAGCTGGAGGCCAATTCAAAATGATGGAAAATATCAACAAATTCCAAGAAGCTGCGAAAAAGTATGGTGTCGCTGAAATCGATGTCTTCCAAACAGTCGATCTATGGGAACGGCGGAACATTCCTCAAGTTACGCAATGCATCATGTCTCTGGGCAGAGCGGTAAGAGCTTTAAGTCTTATTTACACATTTAATTTTTGTGCTATTTTCAGAAAACTGTTAGATCATTCCTATACAGAGTGCTTCTAAATTCTGTTTCATGGCTTTCATTTGAAACCATATCCTCTCCTAGAGTCATGGAAGTAAGGTGTATTCTTATAGGTTAAGTGACCATGGAGAATCCATAGAAGGCAAAATAAGGCAGTAAAAAATTATAAGAGGTAAAAAAATCTTCATTGAGAATATTGTTTTTAATATCATAAAAAACGCGCAGAAAAAAAACATATTCAATATTCGAGGAAATATACCAATGTGAAAATGGCAATTTTTAGGCCTCAAAAAAAGTTGGCAAATTTGCAAAATTTTCAGTGTTATTATGCAGTTTATTGGTTTTTAGCCAAATAATAAAAAATTTAACTAAATAACCAAAGAAACTTGAAATTCGTGAACTTTTTATTGGTACCTGAAGCAAAGTAATATTTCTGTGAGCTGATATCTCCTCGAATATTAAGGACATTTTCATTTTCATATTTCCAACAATTTTCTCATTGAAGTTTTTTCTATATCCTTTAGGTTTTAATTAATTTTTTTAATTTTCTTATTTCTCCTGTAGGGGCACTGTAAGTATCCCATGTATTCTCCATGGACATGTCATGGTCATCTTTAGAATTTCAAAAAATCAAATTTTTTGCACTAACGGCACTTTTTTGCAGTACTCGTTATAGAAAATTCAAGAAAAAAGTATTTCTTGAACCCCCTTACTATGGCACTATGCATGCATACTTGACCATAACTTGCTGTTCCAACTTTCCATGCTCTACATTTAGAAAATAGTTACTTTAACATTACATAGTTTATCAAATTACTTGAGATCCTGTTCATATCCAACAAAATTCCCCTTCTTAAATAAGAATCTCTTATTTCATTATGTAATCGCACCATCAATATTTGCATGTTCCTTATCACTTAATTTTTTTCTGCAAAGTTTAAAACAGGTGCAGTGTTTTGGTGTGAAGAGACATAATTTATTTATGGGTCCAACAAACACACTTTCGAATCATACAAACGGCCCGCCATGTATTTTTCCTTTCTTAATAAAGTTGAATGTTGCATCGATTTAGTTTAGTAAGTCAGGATATTTTGTTGTTGTTGTTATTACTAATCTCGGAATCATCTCTAGCAGGGATTGATAATCCCCGTGAATCCAAAAACGTTTAAAAAGTCTAAAAACAGTAAATCAAGATATCATCTCAGTTAACCGCGATCACTATCATGTCTCAATCTGTTTAGTCTCCCAAAAAACGTTGACTGGCATAAAGTTTTGGAAAACGCACAAAAGCCGTTTTGGAGAGAAATTTTCTTTAAGTAACGTGGAGCTTTACATAATTTCTATTAATCGAATAAAACAAATGAACGTGCTACTTTAAAGGATCAAAAACGTTTTATATGTTTTGAATCTTAAAACCTAATATTTTAAATTTATTATACTTTTAACTCATGCAAAGCTCCAGTTTATCGCATTATGTAGATACAATTAAAGTAGGGGAGAGTGTAGTAATAAGAAACTGGGGTAATAAGAAACTTTTAAATTTGCGGCTTTGTGTGTGGGCCTAAAAGTCTGAAAAAAATCACAGAATATTTTCAAAACATACTTTATATGCCATAAAAATTTTATCGTTTTAGAATAATTACTTCTAGGAAAAATTCTCGTTTGAAGTTGATACTGACAGACAAAGCCCTTTCAACTATTTCAATTTATCTTGTTTTAGTTTTGGAATTTTTTAGTGTACTTTTTAGGAGGTTTAAGGGGTTACATAATTCATTTTTTGTTCTTTAATTTAGAGTTGTGGATCATTCTTAAAAGTGCCCTGTTTCTTATTACCCGATTTAAACAAAACTAAGGGGTAATAGAAACACTAGCATTTTACTCATGAAAATGAAATTATCGAATTTTTCTCTTCATTATATTAATATTTGATTGTTCTTATTTCATTTATCAAGTTCAAAATTTAAATTAAATTAAGTTTATTTTTACTTCATTTTTCGGAAAACGGTGGGTTGAAAGACAACTTTTACTCACCACTTCAAAGATTTTTGAAAAATTTATAAATAGATCGATCGACAGTTTATATCCGTTCTGCATTTTAATTCATGTTATAGTGAGTAAATTAAAATATTAAGTCGTTTTTTATATTCATTTTTCTGATACATTAATTAAAAGAATATTGAAACACAGGGGGTGGGGAGTAGTTTCAAGGGTGTCTTCATGAACTTCCTGAACCATTCAAACTTGAAGAAATGGGGTAGGGCTGAGTTTATAAAGAGGAAGTGGAATGTGGAAACGACCTTAAAAAACTGGGCTTGCAAAAATAATTGAGTTGATTTTTTGGGAGAAGAACCTATTAGTATCACAAAATGAAATAAGAGGAACACCATTTGATTAGTTTTGTCATGATTTTCAAATTTTTTATATAAAAATGTAGCGTTGCTTACTAATAACTTTCAACTTCTACTTTTCTTAAGACTAATTTTTAGCTAGGCATATATCGAAAGATTTTTAATGAAAATTTTAGAAAATATATTACTGGGGTTATAAAATACCCTTTAAAGATTATATTAATACATACCTTCATTTGATTTTTAATTGTTTTAGTTAGCAAAATAACTGGCTTGTTTCTTATTTCCCCTCGTGGGGTAATAAGATTCAGTCGCTTGGGGTAATAAGAAACAAGTAAAAAATCCCCTTCCCCTTTTATTTAGGAAGTGCATTATAGCTTCAAAAATAAATCTGTTAATGATATAAACATTCTGTAAAAAAATCAGCTTCATAAACTTAAAGGAGAATCCTGTGGAATTTTGAATGTTTCTTATTACCCCACTCTCCCCTATTATGTTAATCAAATCGATAGGAGTATTGCCAAGCACTTATTTGTTTATTAACGGAGGTATATAAAATATACCGCATAAACCCTTTTAACTGAAATTTTATATGCTGTTATAAAATAATATTATTGTTTGTAGCACATATGAAAGAAAAGTATCCGATAGATAAAAGCCAAATAGAAAATATTCATATATTTTGATAACTATCTGTTGTTTTCTTCTCAAATACATTTCAAACTCATTTTCATTCATATATTATGCTTACGTATAGTGGACATTTTTGATGGACCGCATAAACATATAGCACAGTATTACTGTGCTATATGTTTATGCGGTCCATCAAAATATTATCGAGTCGATATTATCATTATATTATCAAAATATAGTCGAATATATTTTCCTGTGGTGCTGTGCTTTTTACGTGTATTTTTACTGTGACAGTAAAAATACACGTAAAAAGCACAGCACCACAGGAAAATATATTCGACTACAGACGCACGCACGCGCATACACAATTTTTTTGGAGAGTAATATTATTTACCTATTTCATATTTGCTTTTAATTTTTTAAATTAAATATTAAGTATTCCCCCTCCAAAGTTATGATCTTGCTTGGTGCAATATGATTTTACTAGATTCTCACATTACAACTAAATTATTTTTTAAAACAAATTAGATAATAATAAATAGACAACAAATTACAACCAAACAAAAATTTTCTTCTAAATTGAACTTTCAGTAATCTAATCCCGTTATTGTGAGCCTTTATGGATCGCATCCAAGTTTTCTATAGTACTATCTGTTGCGTTAAAGTATTCTGGTGAGGCCAATAGGATGAACCACAGTTAGATGGCTCAAAAGGAAATATAATATTTTATTATCGCTCTCTGATTCGTCTATTGGTGTCTCCGATTGCTGAGTCGCAACGTATTCGGATTAGTGGAAACTCCCTTAGAAGAGATACTCCCCGATGTCATTGCAGTTCTTACTTTCTTTTGCAGTGCTACCTCCACCCTGAGTTCCCTGGTCCCTTCCTCGGTCCCAAGCCATCCGAAAGGAACGAAAGGGAGTTCACAGATGAACAGCTACGCGCAGGAGAGACTATCATCAACCTTCAATACGGAACGAACAAGGGAGCCAACCAAAGTGGTCAAAACTTCGGAAATACCAGACACATGTAAACTGTCGTTCGAGAGGCATTTGTAAAAACAACCATAGTTATGTATGTCGATAGGGAATAAATTGTGTTATTGTCTTAGGGGAAAGTTGCTTTCTTGAACCATTGTTCTCAGTTTTCGACACATAATTTAGCCTGGTTTTTATGAGTTAGCGTTTAAAATAAAATTTTTAAACAATTATTTAAATAATTCATTCCAAAAAAATGACATCTTTTTTTTAATTTTTCAGGATATACAAAAACTGTTTATCGTATAGGTACTCAGTTAGGTTGATAGGGAATTTTCGTTTAATCTTGATGGAGGGAAATGCCTTTTTAATCTTTTTTTAATGAAGGAGACCGCAGAAAAATAGTTCTGTTGAGTTGACCCCTTTTAAAATGAGCATGTTTGCCAATTTTTTTGATTTTTTGATTAAATTTTGTGTTCTTTCAACTGAAAAACACAAAACTACACAATAACACTGAAAAATTTGGAAATATGCGAACTTTTTCTTTTTTGACCCCTGAAAAAGTGTTATTTTCACATGCTAATATCTCCGTGAATATTTAAGATATTTTGATCAAATTTTTTAAGTGAGTTCTTCTTGACGTTCGCAACAATAATGTCATTGTAGTTTTTGCTCTATCTCCTTTAGTTTTTAAATTATTTTTTTTAACTTTTTAATTTCGCCGCTAGGGGCGCTGTAAGTCATCTCAATGGATTCTCCAGGGTCACTTACTTAGGGGTAGGCCTTACTTCCATGACCCTAGAAGGCGTTGATTCCAAATAAAAGAAATTCATCCATCTCATTGAGGTGATAGGCATAGGGTTTCTTATTTCATCAATAATAATGACAATTTTCTTTCCTGAAATATTCATAATTATTTTAAAATAAAATAACTTTTTTTCAATACTTCTACACACCCTTCTTACCCCTTCCGATAATAGAGAAGCGGGGGGTAATATGGAATACCATTTATATCTTTAAGAATAACTCTACTGCTGGTTTTAACTAAAAACCCACAAAATCATTTTAAGCACATACCATAACTAATAGTAATGAAGTGTCAATAGTTGAATAAAACATTATTGAAATTTATTTTTAGTTATGAAATTATTGTATTTATTTTGTTGTTATGAAAAAAGGTACTTTAAAAAAAGCTACAAGTGGAGGGTAATATGGAATACTCTTGTTTACAACTATTGAAAAACTGATTAGACTTCAGAGAGCATAGTTACTTTTAACTATGAAAACAACTATGAAAGTATTTGTTCTATTTTTGAGTCTAGAAGTCCATAGAGCACAGCTAATACATTGAATCCTAATTTTTCCTCGTTGATCTTTGGAGAATTTTCCGTTACAAAATATCTTTGTTTAAGATGCTTCAGCATCTTTGTTTTCCGGTCCTTTAGTTGATGGCATGAAGTAAATTTCAGATGATAGTACATCAGAATGGACCTAGTATTCCATAATACCAGACACACCATCTTGGATTATGAACCATTTTATTGGCGGATAAAACATTGATAGCGACATTGATCAAAAACGACTAAAGCATAAGAAACTATTATTCTTTTATGTAGAGTACATTATGCTTTACAACAAAATTAAAGTCTCATAATTACTGGTAGGTTAAAATCTTTGAACATTTACCGGAAAAACTTTCGGAAATCCCATCGGAATCCGGTCGGAAATTTGGTTTTGCAGCGATTGTTACGACAACCAGAAGTTAACTCTTTGTGCACAGCATCATGGGAGTCTTCCTTAAGTCTTTCGTAATATTCCCATGTGATGAAAGCCCTAGAGATGGCTGAAACCTCGGTATTCCATATTACCCGACTATTCCATAATACCCTCCTCTCCTCTATCTATTTATTTATAACTTCGTAATATAAAAATAAGCCACCGTTATTCGATTGCTTCATGGGGGAGCTATTTGAATCAAAAATTCTACCTCTTTTCAAACTCACTTTATTTATAATCTGACGAAAATTAAATCTTGACTTATAAATTATTATAGCGATCCATTACTTGTCTAAAGTAAGTTATTTTAAAGGTTCGAGATGGTCCCAAAATTGTTAATTAGAAAATAAAAAAGTATCCTCCATTGACTAAGTGCCTCTGTTGTCGATGTTACATAAAATGATATAAATTAAAAATTCATTTTCATTCCAAAGTATGTTAGCGTAATGTTTTTAAATTTGAAGTAACGCAGTTTGTTTGTTTCTGTAAAACGAGTTTCTCCTTTATAGTAGATAGTATGCAGAAAAACAAACCTTCATATTGTTTTTTATTAGACCCAGGATAATCCCAATTGTATCATGCAATATTAAAACTTGTCAAAACTTAAACAATAAATTATTAACAGTTATTTTATACCTTTCAATGAGTAGGTATATGTTCTACCAATTTTTTGTCCCTTTTTGAGAGATTTGGGTACTAAACTTAAACTGGAAAATTTAAAGTAACTGAAGAAGTATCAATTATTAATTATTGATATAAATAAGTCTTATTCTGAGAAATTCGGTGATGTTACAACAATATTAAGGCTTGAAATGTAGAGATGTTAAAAATACGGTATAAAGTTATAATTTTTATAACATTCAAGGGTGGGTCGGAAAAAAACACTTTATTCAAAACACTATTATGATTAGATCCTATTTTTGACCAAATGGCTTCAATAAAACGTGTAAAAAATTCAGCTTGAAACAATTGAATCGTCAGTTTATAAAGAAATAAATCAAAAAGCAAGTTTTGAAAAAATCGGAAAAAAAACTGTAAAAGTAACGGGATTTTTATTGTACTACCCCCAAATTTTTACTGGATATTCGGAACCCTATTAAGAATGCAGAACAATCATCGAAAAATATAAGATTATTCAAAAATATTGTAGAAGAAAAAAGTTAATGGATTTATTCCCTGTTTAAAATTTATTTATTTAAAAAATCTTTAAAACGTTTGAATTGACAATTAAATAATACTTCTGCTTAGTTCACAAAAGTGAGGAATAGAAAAACTAAGGCAAATAAGATTCAAAATGATAAGAAAATTAGTCAATAAACCAGTATCAATGGAGTAAGTGATCAATGGTTGGTGAAATGGTGAATATCAATCAATACCAAGCTTAAAAAATCAATTTGCCAATTTTCAGATTTATCCCCTTTTCAAACTGATAAAAGCCATTCAAGTATTCCTTCTCGTGCCACATTGTGCTCCAAGTTTAGAAAAATATATTACTTTTTTATATTTTTTTTTTGAAATCAGCTTGGGGCTAATGTGGAATTTTAATCAAATAAATTTTTAAAAAACTTAAACAATTTCAGCTCAATAGGACAATTCCTCCTGTAATCAACGTGCACCCGAAATGAACGTAAACACTTTTTTTAAACTCTCTAAAAATCAGTTTTGTTAAATTTCTCTTGTGGTTAGGGGGGTTCAGCCGAATGTTGTAAGTTTTGTCTTGGTTTGGCTTGGAGTAATAAGGAGTAATGTAAGTTTTGGCTTGGAGTTTGGCAGGTACAATATGCTTTTATGGTGCTGACCACGGCACCACAAAATGAAAATTATTGAAACTTTAATTTTTCTTGACCAGAAAAATACTCTCGTATGAAAAGGTGAAAATGAAAAAGGGATAAAAACACACAAAAAAGAACTAAAGGAAGAAAGGTAAAACAATTTAATTCTATTTGAAAATATACCCTAATCTCCTGTAGGTATAGTGTATTTTTAAATAAACCGAAAAAATAAAGTTTTATGAAATTGCCACGGCACCCCCTCAATTTTTTAGACCTACAGAGAAAACTATTCAGGCAAAGTTTGGGCTCGGTACCTTAATTATAAAGCGATGACCAAGAGGAGTGAAAAAGTCCAAATTCGAAGATTTTTATACAAAACAACTAAAAAACCAAAGATAAACCCTCTCATTTCGTTTATGATTTTTTTATAGGAAAATACTAACGTTATAGATATAATGTTGCAGGTTTTGTTTTTTATCCCTTTTATTTTGGTTGTAGTAAGGGGCCGTTCAAATATTACGTAAGCACTTTTTTGTTCATTTTTAACCCCCCCTCCCCCCTTGTCAGCAAAGATAAGCAAACCTCAACCCCCCCACCATAATTACGTAAGAAATTGCCGGACCCCCCCCCCCGAAATTTTGACATCCCTATTAGTAAGTAGTTTTTTTCCTTGAAAATTAGGTGACTCGTACAAGGAGCTGTTCTTTTTGGGTGTAACCCTAAAAGTTCAAAAATGAGTAGAAACACTACTCTTCGGGGTTACAATTTCAAAATGTTAGGGTGGTACATCTCCGAAAAAAAGTGCTTACGTCAGATTTCCTAATTAAATTTTTTGTTACATTTATTTTTGGTTGAATTTTGATATTATTTATGCAAGAAACAAGAGATTTTCGAAAATGCACCATCTTACGTAATATTTGAACGGACCCTAATTGTCTAATGTCCAAAGAACTTCTGTAAAGTTGTTTTTTCTGCATTTTCATTTTTAAACAGCTAATAACTCGAACTATACAACTAAAAAACCTGAAATTTGTTCTATTTTGTTTGTTAATTTTTTGTCTTTGATTTAATATGCATGATGACCATCATTTTTAAAAAGTTTTTTTTTAAATTTAAAAAAAAGTGAAAAAAAAATAATTACAAAAATTTTTTGAAATTTTTTTTTGAAAACATATTAAAAGCCTTTTAACTCTTAAAATAAACATTACTACCAAATTTCAAGTTGAAAATAAAATTTTATCATGTATAAAAAATAAAAATACTTGAAATTTAGAAGTCCCTAAACTATCCCTAAAATTATGCAGAAAGAGCGATTCACTCATGGAAAATTCATAAACTCGCTTGAGGGTGTCCATATGACTAATAACATGCAAAAAATGTCAAATAAAAAATTTTTTTCACTAAATTTTTTTCACTTTTTTTAAATTTTGAAAAAAGAACTTTTTGAAAATGATGGTCATGATTCACATTAAATCAAAAACAAAACATTTACAAACAAAATGGGACTAATTTCAAGTTTTTAAGTTGTATAGTAGGGTGGGTCGAAAACACACTTTATTTTTTAATTATGTTCTAATAGCGCGGAAAGGGTGCCACTTAGGTCCAATAAGGACGGTGTAAAATATTTTTTTGATTGGATAATATCTTAGGCTCCCGCATCGCACTTAAAGTTCAAAATAATGGATGACTTTTTTACAAAACAACAAAAAAAATCAATTGTATTGATTCAAATCAATCAATTATATTGTCAATAAAATATAAATCAATTTGCATAAATTTTAACTGAATATTCCTAAGAAATGTGTTTATATCCAATTTTTTATGTTCTAAAACTTTTAATTTACTTTGAATTGACATTTTTAAAGTAAAAACAATTAGATATAAACATAATTCTTAGGAATTTTCAGGAGTAATGCATGCAAATTGAATTAACTTAAAGTTGAAAATTAGCTCTGTAAGGTTTTGAACCAAATCAGTTAATTGTCGTATTTTCAGAAATTTATGTGACATTTTTTACATGTTTTAAGTCATATGTACTGAACACCATCAAGCGAGTTTATGAATTTTCCATGAGTGAATCGCTCTTGCTGTATAATTTTGGGGATTGTTTAGGGAGTTGCCTAAATTTCGAAATTTTCATTTTTTTATACATGATTATATTTTATTTTCAACTTGAAATTTGGAAAAAAGTTCATTTTATGAGTCAAAAGGCTTTTAAATTTTTTTCAAAAAAAATTTTTTTATTAAATTCTTTTCACTTTTTTTTAATTTTGAAAAAAAAGTTTTTGAAAATGATGGTCATGATGCACATCAAATCAAAGACAAAAAATGTACGAACTGAATGGGACTAATTTCAGGTTTTTAAGTTGTAAAGTTCTAGAGTTATTAGCTGTTTAAAAATGCAGAAAAAACAACTTTACAAGATTTCTTTGAACATTAAAAAATTATATCTAACGAAACAAGAGTGATAAAAGAATTGAACCTGAAACATTACGTCTATAACTATATTAGTTACTCATAAAAAATCATGAACAATATTTGAGAGTTTAATCTTTTTTTTTGTTGTTTTGTAAAAAAGTCAAAAAGTAATCCATTATTTTGAACTTTAAGTGCGATGCGGGAGCCTAAGATAATACCCAATCGAAAAAATATTTTACACCGTTTAATTGGACCCAAGTGGCACCCTTTCCACGCTATTAGAACATGAATAAAAAATAAAGTGTGTTTTTGGCCCACCCTATTGTATAGTTCTAGACTAGAGTTATTAGCTTTTTTAAAATGCAGGAAAAGACAAGAGTTCTTTGGACATTAGAAAATTACTACAACCAAAACAAAGGTGATAAAAAGAACAAAACCTGGAACATTATATCTATAACGTTAATAGTTTCTTATAAAAAATCATGAACAAAATGAGAGGGCTTGATCTTTGGTTTTTTAGTTGTTTTGTATAAAATATTCGAATTTGGTTTTTTTTTCACTCCTCTTGGTCATCGACTTGTAATTGGAATACAGAGTTGAAATTTTGGTTGTGAGCTTCTATTAGCTGTTCGAAAAAAAGTAGAGGGTGCCCAGAACTCTACCTGAATAAAAAGTTTTTTAGGCCACCCTAATAAACCGCTTTTGGCAGACTTTTTTAAAGTAACATGGAGTAAGTTGCAGTGGCGGCTCGAAGGTAAAATTATAAGGGGTGCTGCTCCGGCGGTACCAAGTTGGCAACGTATTTTAAGCAATATAATGCCAAATTATATTTCTTTTAAACAAAAACATGAAAAAAATCAAATAGAAAATATGGGAACAATATAAAATTTCGATTTCCCACTTAATTATTAAGTATTCAAAAACTGTCACTTACCTATATATAGCTGATTATTACGACGATCAGGTTATCAAGAGAATATGAACTAAAATCCACATTTCGAATTCAATTTGTTCATTATAAAAAGAAATAAAAACGCGTCTACAAAAAAGTAAACATAAATCTTTATTGACTTGCCGAAACATCAGAAAAGATTTTTTCCCTCTGTTGAAAAGAAAAAAAAGAAGCTATGAATAAATATTAAACCAGTGTTGGAGTGAGAAATAAGCTAAAAAGCCAATGTGGTTTATTAGTAGAAGAAATCGTATATTTTTCTTCTTCCCTCAATTTTTTTTACAGCTCTCTCAAGAGAAAAATATATCATTCTTTTGGTCGGGGCTGCTGAAAAGCAGCCCCTTTTCCCCTAACAGATTCGCATGCTAAATTCTTGATATTTTCATTTGATATGATAGAGATAGAGTTTTATACCACAATAGGTACATCTGAGGGGGCTGATCGACCCAGAGAGAAATATGTTGGCGAGACGGCATAGCAGAGAATTATTAATTGAAAAGGGATTATAAAGGACAAAGATTAAAGGGTGAAATATATAATTTTTTAAATATTGTAAAGCAAATAAAAATTGGAATTTCGGGAAATTTTGATTGGGGGTGCTGCAGCCCCTCAGCCCCTATGGACGAGCCGCCACTGGTAAGTTGGAACTGAGCTACCGAGATTAATTTTTTCAGGTTTAGTTTGAAGGTTAAATTTCAGGTTTAATTTTCATTCTTCATAGTCTCCAAAGAAACATAAAAAAGAAGAAAGGGGAGAAATGAGATATTCAGTTAAGAAGGAAAAGTAAAAAAATCATTAAAGGAGAAATAAAAAAAGAGAAAAAGAATAAGATATAAACGGAGAAAAGAGGAAAAAATTAAATAAGATAAGAAAAAGACACAAGTAGTACAACAGGAACAGGAGGGAAGAAAAGGAAGAGATATTTCATATTTGAAAAAAAAAGATGAAGAGAAGTGGAAAAAGTAAGGAGAAATAGAAATTTAAAAATTTACAGAGAAAGAGAGAAAACAAAAAGGGGATAAAGCATTAAGATCGAGTGGAATAAAATAAGAGAGAGAAAAATCAGAAAGGATGAGAAAAAGAGGGAAAAGTTAAATCAAGAAATGTCGTAAGACAGAGAACGTAAATGAGAAAAATATAAAAGGAAGGACAATCTAAACAGAGAAAAAGAGAAAAGGAAAATAAGGGAGAAACAAACAAAAAACTTAAAAACAATTAGCAGGAGGTAGAAAAGGGAGAGAAGCATAAAAGTAAGGATAATATAAAATTTAAGAGAAAAAGAGAAGATTAGAGAGATGAAAAGCATAAAAAGATGCAGAATATATAATATTTGTTCTCTCTATTACGAAGCCTTTGATCATTTCAGAATTTCATAACCATACTTTTCCTAGCTACGATTTCACTGTGACCACAAGCGTCGTGTTTATTTTCCGTCACTTGCACAACACACATTTTGATACTTTAAAATTAAGATTTTTATGGAATACATAAACTTTTGAAGCTTTGATTTTCCTTGGAAAATTTTAATATCCTAGTCATGGCTGGCTCTAAATTTCAATATGATGAGTCCGGAACTACATTTTTTTATTTTTTATTGGCATTCGAAGCAATTGTTCTCATTCCATGCACATATTACCTTTATATTCGAAGCTCAGACAAAAGTAAGTTTGTTCTTTTTTCAAAAAAAATAGGGTAAAATGCTAGGAGAGACCACACTCTTGGCGACTAACCGAAAAAAGCGCCAAGCCAGAACGAGATGGCGCCAAGCAATAGCTAATGTATCAAAGTAAGGTTACCAAGATGGGGTATTATCGCCAACCATGCCAAGGGTGTGGGCTTTGCTAGGATCCGCCCAAAAATAGCTTTTTGTGTGTATCTTAAGTAAATTTTGAGAATTAAAGCCATGGTGACTTCTTGGCGAAGTTTCATCTCTTATCCCTTGCAAAACACTTTACGGGTGATCCAAAGATAACTGGTGTGGCGATAATATAGTAGATTCTGGCTACCCAGTTCTATAGAAGTTAAGGTTGGATCCTAGCAGAGCCCACACCCTTGCCAAAGTTGACCATACATGTGATTCATCCGCCAATTGGCGGAAATCCGCCAATTTGATAAGCAAAATTAAAATATGACAATTTGATTTTCAAAACTATAATTCCACTTTCTTATTTTCCATTCATTTTTTACTGAAAACTCTGGCTATGAGTGTTGCCTAGTAATAAATTTTAAGTAAAACCGAATAAAATATCCAAGTGATATGAAAAGTAGTTAATATTTAAGCGCTGAAAAATATGACTATCATATCGAATCGTATGATCTTGGGAAGTAGTAGCCGATAGCCCCCTCTACAAAAAATGAAGGAAAATTTAGGTGCCATAGAATTTTTTTATAAATATTTTCCGCCAATTTATTGTCACAGTAATCACATGTATGGTTGACGATAATTCCGCCATCTTGGTAACCCTACTTTAATACACTAGATTTCGCTTGGCGCTACCCTATTTCTTTACTACCCTACCCATGTATGAAAAGACAGAAAACATAACTTACTGCAGCGTATATAGGTGCTTTAAAGGAAATGGTGTTCCAGTAGAAATCTTACGGTAGGGTAGGGGTCCTCGATGGCAACCCTTTCTCTATTGCTTTTTTTTAACTGTAGGCAGTTAGTGCAACTCTAAAATGTACCTTCCACAATATAAGAATCCATAGTTCTCAGCCGCCTTAGCCTAAAACAAGTGGAGAATATTTCATGATTGGGAACCATCGCTAAGATGTTGCCTACATCTTGGCAATGGTTTGTTACCAGGAAGGAAATACAAGAATACACTAACTCAGATTTGAACGCATCACATTAGTTTTTTAAATTTAATTCCATGTTTTACGTATTGATTGCTTGCATTCATTTCTTCTAGAAAAATAAAAGTAAAATTCTCCCATTAAAATGTTTAAAAAACTATTATAAAAATAACTAGTGGCTGAAAAATCATCAAATCCAATTTTCTGTGTCATCTATAGTAAATTAAAATTTTTTCTTTCCATTTTCTTGTATTCTTCTAATTCATTTACAGAAGGACTAAGAGCAAGAATTGACAAAAGCTTGTGTCATTGTGAAAATTGTTGTATCAAGCGCAGCAAACTTAGAGAAGGACCATGGCGTAGGGCAAAGGAAAGACTAATGTAAGCTCTGAATGAATTTAAGTTCAGTTTTGTTTCATTTTTATATTTAAGCCTGGAAAATTGTGATTGTGTCAGGGTTAGACATAAATGGAAAGTTTCATTTATGCTTTTTCCAAATGTAAGCCAATTTTATAGTAAAGAATACATAAATCTTCATTTACAAGTTATCTTTTGCATCCTAAACAAGATTCCCTCGCAATATTTAACACTTGGTCAACCAAATTCCTGCTATCTTTGTTGGATTCATGAATCTGAATCTGTCCCCCACCTTCATGGGCGTAGCCAAGGGGGGGCAGGGAGGGGCAGCTGCCCCCTTGAGTCCCAAGTAATTAACTTTCTCTACTGTTAGTGAAGTTTAAACTCAGTATTTCAGGGTCAAATTTTCTAAATTTTTCTGCGGAAGGGCCCCCAGGCCTCCCTTTAGTATTTAAACCTTTATTATTCGAACTTTTTTGTAATAAGTTCATTAAAATCAAAATTCTACCTAAAAATGTATGTCCAAATTTGGGTTTACGTGTACCAAAAAACAATTTAAAACCATGTTCTTAGGGGCATATTTCCAAAAATTTTCTGGGGAGGACCCCCAGACCCCCTGTTAAAACTTAACGGGTCTCTCTCACGGGGCTTTAAAATTTATCTCTACAAACATAAAAAAATCGACCCTGCTTGCCCCCCCCAAGTTCAACCCTGGCTACGCCCATTCCCACCTTAGTAGGTATAAGAAATATATCCAAAAATTTTCTCCATATATTGGGAAATATACAGTATGGCTGTTTTAAAACAGCTTTAGAAAGAGTCCTTTAGCCACCATGTTTACCCACAGCTCAAATGATGGCTGATAACCATAGAGATCTAATTAGTAATATTATTATAAATAGATCCTAAAATATTAATCTACCAATTATTATTTAAGGATCTAATAAAAATAATATTAATACTTAGATCTCTATGGTTGTGTCAGTCATAATTTGTGCTATGGGTAAACAGGGCGGCTGGAGGACTCTTTCTAAAGCTGTACCGCTGATTTTGCTAATTATGCAGTTTAGATAATTTAAATGTCTTCAATTTGAAGTCTTACCTTTTTCCCCATGAACTTATAATTAATCAATGTTTAAAAAAATGAAAGGTATCGAAAAAGTGCAAACTTTTATTTTCAATAACATTTTAGAACTAGTATGAGTTGAAGTAAAGAACCATGCTTACACTACAACAGTGATTCCCAAACTATTTTGGTCGTGGAACCCCCAAATTCGTTGCCAATGATCGCGGAACCCTTAATATTTTTTCAACGACTTTTCAAAATTTAATATCTGATATTAAATGAAACAACTTTGGTATTTCAGATTTTATTGAATTAAACAAATCTAAAAAAATCAATTCATTATAGAAATAATTAACAAAACACAAATTAAAATAAATGAAAAACTTTAATGTGGAGAATGCACCTGCTTCGATGATTCCATGATACTCTCAAAATTGGGCGTTATCAGGGGCGTCATTTTAGTTTTTGGATGGGGGCAATGGTGTTTCAACTCATTTTGAGACCCTTTGGGTTACATCAGAAGAGACCAGTTTCTTGTGAACCACAGAATTTTCTTGGGAAAAAGTTGAGACTAAACGTCTAAGCTTCAAGGGGGCTAGGGGTACTCCCCCAGAGCATTTTTTTAAATTTCCCCCTTTAAACTAGTGTTTTATCTCTTTTTCAAACTCTTTGGGGAGATCCTAATTGGAAAAGCTTATTTTAAGTGGCCTTTTTTCAGAGGGAAAAACACTGTATAACCGACAAGATTTTTTTCAAATTTAACAGCAAAATCAAAAATTTAAATTTCTTGTCCTGATAATATTAAAAAATATTCTTTGTTTTTTAGAAAATTCCTTGTACTGATTGGATGGGTGGCTCTATTTCTCACTTTTTATAAATGCAGTCAACTACAGCATGATCATATTGCTTATGATCCATTTGCAGTGTTGGAGATTCAACCGGTACTTAAATATGTTTTGAATTCTATGAGTACTACCTGTAAATTGTCTATTTTAATTATAAGCTCCTTTTAGAAAATTCATTAAGTTTAGAAAAATGTAAATAACAGTTGGTATAGCTGGAACAACGACTTTTATATGTTTTTAAAATGTACAAAATTAGTAAATAAATGTTCTCACATGCTAATTCTAGGAAGTCAAAGAAAATATGCACACCTAAAAAACAGAGTGCCTCCTAATTGTTTATTATAATAGTAGGTTCTTACATATTATCCCGTCGACCGTGCCGCTGAATTTGAAATCGGAATAAAGTCCATTGACTTTTCTATTGCATTAAGCGGCTGCTGAATGGTTGACAGGATATAGTGTAAGTACCTAATGGTATATCATCAAGAATCAAAAACTACCATCTCTGAAAATTCACCCAGCTTAGTCCTTCATTCTGCTCGTGTTGTTGGCAGTTTTGGCGTTGTTAAAGGGTTGCTGGTATTCATTGTTAAACCAAAAAAGGGAAAAAATGGGAACTTAGAATCTTAATAATTCTAAAACTAATTCAATTTTTTTTAAAAAACGACAATCTTTTTGTAAAATATAATTGTATATGTGTTTAAATTATTGTATTTCTACCATGATTAGTTTTTCTTTTATAATATAAAAAGTGTTCCGATTATTTCATTGGCTGTTGCGAAACGAGTTAGATTCAATGACAATCTTGGCGGTCTGATATCGCAAGCAGGTTGCCATTACAGGCGCAATATTTTCGTCATCTTAAAACTAAATAACACTGCCTTCTGGTCTTATTCGGAAACATTCGGAATTGCAAGCGAGAAAGCTTATTTCATTGGTTTGTAAGCGTGACATCATCGAGCTGGCAAAGTGTCAAACCAATCAAATGAGCGCCTCCAATGATCTGAAGTAATTATTATTTTTTGATTTAGTGGTATTTAATTGGTGGATTTTTTATGGGTAGTGGTTTGAATTGGCATCAGATTTTAAGTCGCCGAGGATTGGGATCCCTGAAGTTTGACGAACGGAGATAGTAGTTTTTGATTCTAAGGTGACGATATGTTGTAAATGACCAACACTAAAAATAATACATTTTAAGGCTACTCCCAAATTCTTCAACTTTAGGCCAGGCAAATTTGAATTTATGCACCTTAACTGTTGCATACTTAAGTTTCTGTAAAGCAATGTTGAAATGCTTATCCTATGTATTCAATGTTCCTATTCTTTCATACACATAGTTAACAATGGGGATTTGGTTACATATTAGGGACTATCAATTCTTTTGACATCTAAATTGGATATATACACTGATTTTCTTGTGGCGCCATCTATTTTAATTCTTTATGAAGTACATTTTTAAAACTTTATGTAATTAAATTGGGTATTGCAGCAATGCTAACCTAAACTGTTTTTGAGTCAGTTAGAGAAATTTAGTTTTTTTACAAATTTAATTAATTTTTAAATTCAGTACTGACTTTTTACCAACCCTGAATTGTTCACCTTCGTAAAAATTCTCAGGTTGGTCTCCCCAAAAAATCTTTATTTGTCGTCATCATTACCATTATTTGCGTTAGTTGAAAAATTGACATCCGGGTCTCTAATCAGTTGATTACCAAGAAATTTGTGTCTAATTTAAGGTTAATATTATTTTAGGATGCTACTCCATCTCAAATTAAAAAAGCCTACCATAAATTAAGTTTGGTTTATCATCCAGATAGAAATTCAGGCGACGAGATGAAGTTTATGATGATCGCAAAGGCATATGCTGCGTGAGTAACTTTTAATTTTCTTGTGCATTCTTAGTAAAAAATATGTGTGTTAAAGTTAGTTGTATTCTTCTTGAATATTTTTATTTTACGAAATTTAGTCTTACGGATGATGAAGCACGAAAAAATTGGGAGCTCTATGGAAATCCAGATGGACCAGGAGGTAAGTGAAAATATAGATTCTTGACCTTGTTTTAATGGCTTTTTTAGTTTCTTAATTTAATATATTTTAAATAACTATTTCAATTAACCATGTTTAAAACTTTTTTAGCAACATCTTTCGGAATAGCTTTACCAAGCTGGATAGTTGAAAAAGAGAATTCAATTTTGGTATGCCATTATTTTGTGTATAAAACTATTCAATATACTGCACATATTGAAAAGTCTATTACTTTTTTGTTAGCTCTAATTATTTGTTTTATGAATTATAACTTTAAATTTCTTTTGTAATTTTTATTCTTTATATTTAATGTGTTTGCTCAAACACATTAAATGTAATGAATAAAAATTTCAAAAGAAATTTAAAGTTATAAAGTGTTATGTATTTTTATGAAACTATCAGCTTTTTCTTTACATCTAAATAAGATGCGAATGAGTAATTTTTAACCTACAAAAATATATGCGTATTGTTTTTAAAATGCTTTAAATCAGTGTTTCCCAACGTGGGGTGCACGCCCCACCAGGGGGCAATTTTATTTTCTTGGGGGGAAATTTGAAAATTTTCAACCAAATTGCCCCTCCAGGTGGGAAAAATTCCTAAAGTTCTCTGGGGGAGGACCCCCAAACCCCTCTCATACCTTAGTCCTGTATGTACTATACAGTTTTCCTTGAAAATTCTGCCACTTGCAATAAGCGGGTTTCTTTGGGTGTAATCTAAATGGTCGACCCAAAATAAACTAAAACACTATGTTAAAGGGGCAAATTTCTAACATTTTCTGGGGGAGGGACCCCCAAACCCCCCAATTTTACTTGTTAGGTAGTTTAAAACTTATCGTATAAAAGTACTTGTAAAGATGTACCATGTACCTCAAAAAATTTTGAGTCCACCTCCCCTGAAACTAGTCTGGTCACGGATCTGCAAGTATCTCATTAACATTGATGATATCTCTGTAATTATTGATTACTAAATCTTATAATTACATGAAAAGTTATTTCATTAAAATTAATTCGTATTTCAAATTTCTGTCATATTTATTTTTAAATCAACCAATTAAGTTTTTAACTTGAATATTATCTTTAGAGTGCCAAATTTTCGAGTAATTTTACATGGGGGGCATTGAAAATTTAGAAAGGCTTTGGTGGGGCGTGGGCCGAAAAAGATTGGGAAACACTGCTTTAAATGTTCTTTTTTGCCCTGTTATTACAAAAAAAATCATTTGCAATTTCTATCTTTTTAAAAATTGACTGTAAAATATTTTTCTTTAAATATGTAATTTGAGTATTTTCTGACTTGGTGTTATATTTCTTTTTATAGGTGCTTGGCCTGTATGCATTAATTTTTATGGTTGCACTACCTATTGCAGTTGTAAGTATTATTAAATAACTACTTTTTTGTTGAGAAACTATTCACTTTTTAAGGGTATTGAAAAATTAATTTTATGTATTTAGTAAGCAACTTTTGATTCCTTTTGAGTTGCCATTCCCAGTTTTATCTTTTTATTTTCTGTAATTTATTAATATTATTCAGTCAGTTTTTTTTCATTCTCTTCAATATAAATTATGCAGTTATTTTGATAATTTACAACTTGCATACAGTAAAAATGGAATGTTGTATAATAATTGGAGTGAAGCTTAATGGGTTTAGTTTGGAATTCTGGGTATAAATCAAAGCAACATACTTACTGAATAAAAGGTAATTTCTGAAACTTCTTGGCAGATATAGATTTCATTTTTTTATAATTTTCTAAAAAATTAAAATTAGTATTTTAAATCTACTGAAAAGAATAAAATAAATTTTGTTATCACTACTTTTGTCACATGTGTTTAGCTAGTGCATAGTGATCATAAATGAATTAAAATAAAAGTGTGACAAAAAAAATTGTGTGGTAAATTCAAATCAAAATTTAATTATGAATTGATATTAAGAGGTTTCTTTTATGTTTAAGTGACTGGTTTTCCATAAAATAAAAATTGGCCCAAGTCCTTTATCTCTACTTAATCCCTGACAGGTCTGTCATTCACCATTGCTTCTCATAATCAATATTTTCCATCTGTTCCTTTAATTCAAGCTGTGTGAATTTGAATATTTCCTGCCAAAACTACATTTTAACTGTTTTTTTAACATACATAAATTATAATAACATTTGTAACATACATAAGTCATTTTATTTAAATTGTTTAAAATTTTTAACCCAAAAGAGTGGAATGACCAAGTTAAATATTGGTGTTTTCAAATTTCTGGCACCTAGTTTGAAAATCAGTGTTGCACCTGATCATCTTTTATTTCTTAGACATCTGCTTTGATTCATATACCTTAAAATGAGTTTTTTTATTTTATGAAAATTTTATTTCTGTTGCGTTATAACTTTTCAGATGGCCCAATATGTTAAGATGGCTTCAACTTATATTTTTATTTAAATTGAATTGTATTATAATTTAAACATACCTTCATTTTAAAGGCTGTATGGTGGTATCGATCTGCAACATTGAATACTGATACTGTTTCAATTCGAACTACAAAGTTGTTTGCATCATTCATTGCCTGGTCATCAACTATGATTTTTCGTAGTATGTATCTGACATTTAATTATTCTTCTCTATGCCCGAAGATTGGCCTTAGGCCATAAAAAAACAAACAACTTACATTATTATTTTATTGAGTAACCTTTATTTTAATTAATACATTCTTAAAATTTATAGGAGTAATTATGATCCTTGCTGCGTCCTTGGAATTCACAAGACATTATAATCCTCAAATAGTAGAACGTCCCAGTGATAATGAGGAAATGCCTCAGGTAATTTTCAAATTTGAGTAACTATCTAAGGCCGCTCATAGCTACAATTATAGGCTGCTCTGGCAAAAATTTAGACTTGCTGGTGATCCAAGTTGACACCATAATTTAAGTGATAAAAGGCCTAGTAAAAATTTTAAAATGCCTATTAAAATGTACTGAACAGAAGTCCTTCAAAAACATGCATACTTATTCAATATAAACAAGCACCCTCAACTGTGCTCCAGCTAAATCTTTAAGCTGCTACATCAGGGTGATTTAGAATGCTTGTTCCATGAGTTTTTCTACAAGCATTTTATTAAGTTATTAGGTGCAACTAAAGATGCTCCAGCAATATTACTCATGGGTGACCATGAAATTCATATCTCAATAACGCATTTGCTAAATAAGTTAATGGATAACTTTAGACACTGAAAAAGGTTTTGACATGTGTGTAATATGTTTTCCTGTTCTGTATTGAATTAAAATTATTTAACTTGATTATTTTGTTACAGCTTATAAAGCAACTTTCTAATTTTGGAGAAAAAAATAAAACTGAACCTTTATGCTACCCTTATAGTATAAAAGCCCGTGCTCTTATTCATGCTCATCTGTCGAGGATCAAATTACCTGCTAAAACTCTTGAAGAAGGTATGATCGAAATTCTTGTGTTTTCTTCCATAAATTTTTTGCAGCATTAGAATTATAGCTTTACTTTGCAAATTAATTGTTTATCTTTTTCCAGATAAGCAATATGTTTTAAAAATGCTACCAAGTCTTATTCAGGAATTCATTCAATGTGTAGCTCATCTTACTACTGCTGCTTTAGCTGGCCAAAGTAAGTTTGTTTCAATTCTATACAGATTCTTTGTTTTTTCCTTTTTTTTAAATGTCTCATAGCTATAATTTTAGCAACATTTTACAGGCAGGTCATTCCAGGGGAAATAACCCTCCCTAGGTGACTGGGTTGGGGTCTCCAATTTCTTCAAATTTCCACTAAAAGTTGATTGCTAGTATGCCAAGGGACAAATCTGAAGTATCATGGTTTAAATTTCTTTTAATACACAGACAGGGTTTTGAAAATGTGCTGTTGTCATGTGAGCCATAAAGCACCAATTAACCAACCAACCTACCTACAGGGTTTTAAAAAAGATTAATGCATATAAAAGAGAAAGCGTAGATGTGGCATGTAAACCTGCTTCTAGCCAGAGAAATGAAAACAGCTAACATACTGGTTTGAACTCTTTATTAAAAGATAATTCATTATTTTTAAATTTCAAGTAGGAATGAAATCTAACAGGTTTGATTTGAATCTAATTTTTGCATTGATACATGCTTAGACGTTATACATTATTAAATTCTCTGTTCCCTGATTTAATTTCTTTTATTTTGGTTTTATTATGATTTTATTGGTTGTGTATTGCAAAGATCTTTTTGAATATCTCAATTTTAAAATATTTATTGTTATAACCTTGTTTTGTTGAGTTATTTATTGAAATTAATTTGTTTCTTTTATAACTTTTAAGTTCATTGATTTTACTTTTAGTTCCTCGCATTCCCCACTTAGACACCTTGGAAAATGCAATGCGCCTCTCACCATGCATTGTACAAGCTTTATGGGATACTAAGAGCCCATTTTTACAGTTACCTCATGTCACAGAGGATATTTTGAAGCATTTTTCTACTCGTAGACGAAATATACGCTCTTTAAGAAATTTAGCCAGCATGAAAGGGGGTGACCGAAGAGCAGTTCTCCGGACCTTGTCTGATGATGAGTATGACGATTTAATGAACGTCTTATCAAAAATGCCAGTAGTTGACCTTGAAATGAAATCTGAAGGTACACAGAAGCCTTTATTTTTCTTTCTTATTTATTCTACATTTAATATTTCTATTTAAATAATTTTCTGTTAGCCTTCAGAGTAGAATCTTCTATTGACTATTGTTTTATCTAAAAATCAATGATATATCTTATCTATATTTGCTTTGTATCGTATATAAAAGTGTGAAGTGTCCAAATAGCAGAATGAAACAATGAAATGCACATAACTGCTGTTGTAACAATACTACTGTTTTTAAAGTTAACAGCCAAGGTTCTGTTCTGTACTAAAGGGTTTTTTATGTGGGTGAAGAAACCCCCCTATCTGCTCTAGACCAGATAACACTTTTTAAACTACCTAGACAATGCAGGTCTAAAGATTACACAGTGACTGACCCTAAATTTTTTAACCAGAACAACCCAATCATAAAACAATAAAAAGATGCAATAGAAATAAAAACAGTAAAATTTAATAGGGTTAAAAATTGTATACAAAGAAGCAGTTTGCCTTTTTTAATTTAGCATGAAAGGATTTTGAGAGCTATCAAAAACAAATCCTACTAAATACTAACGCCATTGCTGTATTATTAAATAGAACAAATTTTTGAAGGCCAAATGTTTTCCCTGAGCTTGACTGTTAAAAGGTCTTTTTCTGTGTTTCTTATCTGCATAGAAAAATATGCATTAGTACACCATCCATATTAATTTAATTTTAAATGCTTTTTCAGTCATTGATGATGATGATGCTTGTACCATAACCGCAGGTGCCACAGTTACTGTAACAGTAACACTGCATCGAAAAGATATGTCAACACTCTTTGAGAATGATGACCCAATTAAACCAGTTAATGGCATTGAAGACCTTGTAAGACCATTTTTTTCATTTATAAATCAGTATTCATTTACTTTGTAATCGTACATCAAAAATTATTCAGCATTTTTATATCAGCAGTTTTTCTGCTTCGGGCAAGCCATGTAAAAAAACAATTATGAATTCTGATGAAAGTCATTTCATTTTACCAAACATGCATACATTAATTTTGGGGGCTTGCCTTAGCTAATGTTACTCCATATCGATGTTACCCAAAGTTTATGACACAAAAGCTATTTTGTTCAGAAGGATGCAGGCTTTACCTACTTGAGTACTTTCTTCAGGAAAATATTGTCACCAAATAGCAAAAATTGCAACTTTTATAGGATTTGCATGGTTTTGTTACTCCACTTTTGGATAAAAACAAAGTATGAAATTTCTACAGAAGGGTAATACCTTAATGAAGAAAAACTTAAAAATTTCTATAAACTGAGTTTTGATATAGATAGCCAAATATTTGTATTTTTTAAAATTTTCTGTTTTGAAAGCATAATTATAAAAAGCAAATCTTGGGGTTGAAATTAAAAAAACTAATACATTAAGGTTACCCATCCTTACAAAAATAATTTTGGAGAAAAATGGTTTGAGAAGAATGGAAAGCTTTTGAAAAATTGAAAAAAATCATCACTCTTAAGTTTTAACTTTTAAGATGATTTTTCTAAATTGAGGCATGATAGTCTTAAAATTTCTACTAGAAATAATCAAGGTTATGTCTTTCTGGATATTTCGTCTTATTAGTCATGACCTTGGGGTCTACCAATTAGGATTAACATAAGTAAACATAAACCCTTACATATGTAATAATCAGCTTGTTTTCTTCTGTGAAACAAAAACTACTGCCATCAAAATTAAGAAGAAAAAAATAGATGAACTTTAATAATGTAGGAATGAAAAAACCCATTTTAAAATTTTTCAAGGAAATTTTTTTCAGGATTACTTGCATGGGCAGATTTAAGGTGGTGCAACGCACCCCCAACTTTTTGAGAAAATTCCATTTTTATAGGGGAAAATCATGTTTTCAAAGTCATCAGGGGCAGCTTGCACCCCCAAGTTTTCCAGTATGCACCCCCAGGGTTCACCATCTAAATCCGCCTATGATTACTTGACTTTGACTGACCCTCATTCATTATTTTAATTAAAATATTTTTTTGCATGTTTTAGAGTTTAGAAACACCAGCAGATGCATCTCCAATGCATGAGAAGCAAAAGTCTGTGAAAGGAAAAAAGAAGAAAACTAAAGATAGTAACAAAGGAAGAGGTCTCAGAAAGAGGGTTATTACACCTGCTGCTGCACCTACGGAAGATAAGAAAACCGAACAGGTATGACCAATTTTTAAAAAAATATTTGTATTCTATCGCACGCATGTCTGTACGTTTGAATTTTGGTCTTAGTTTCTCATTTTTACCTTGGGGTTTTTCATGCAAATTTTGCTAATTTTATCTTCTTTTTAGGAATCCAAATCAAAAGAATCTGATAAAATGGATGATGAGAGTGAAAAGAATGAAGGTGAAGAGTTTTCAGCCACTCAAGATGATAAAAATGATGCATCTGAGCCTGAAAATTCAGTTGATGATGAAGATGTAGAATGGGAAAAAATTCAATCAATAGTGAATAAAAAAGACAAGGCCTTGGCTGGCAAATCAAAACAATCGCACACTGTTCACTGTCCATTCTTTCCACTTGTAAGTACAATTGCAGACAGATTAGATGTTTTCCCCTTTTACAAATGAAGTTCTTCACTAAATAAGTAAATAAATTAACTATTATTTAAAGTTACATAATTATCTTTTATGCATTCCAATTATACTAAATTTAAAATTATTAAAATAAAATAATTTATTCCGAGAAACAATTAAAATTACACTTACAATATCTTAAGTTTAGTGCCTAAAAGTTAAATCACAAATGCCTGTTTCAACCATTGCAAGTCAACCTTGGCTTAGAAATGGATCAAAAGTAAAATCCCATAGTAAAAGTACAAGTGGTTTTTAAAACTTAAATTTGTAAGTAGGAATTAAAATTGAATTGTGTGTATCAAGTTCAGAACTAGTTAACAGTTCTTAAAAACAAGTATTGAGTATCATTAAACTTAAATCCATGACCTCCAATATATTCTGTACAATTATATGTTTCTGAAAATTTTAAACAGCCATCTATTTTTTAGGTGAAGGATGAATATTGGTGGCTTTATATTGCAGACAGAAAACTACATATTTTGAAAACAGCGCCATACCTTGTTACAAATCTAGTTACTACTGTAGAGGTATGAATTTTTAACCCTTTCAAGACCTCACTCTTCCTAATTTCCCATTGGATTCAATTGTAATCTCAGGCAGAAATTCAGATTGAAAAAGTTAAATTTGTTTAGCTAGCTTCTAAGTATTAAGAAGCATTTATGGTGTTAAATTATTAAATAAGTATTTTAGAATTGAGGCTCTTGCTTCATCAAATTAGCTCCTTGCTGCACACTGTGGAATTATTGAAAGTAGCTTTTTCCACACTGTCTAATTCAGGGGTTCCCAAACTCTTGGCACGTTTTGGAGAACTAGAACATTTTCATTGCCCCAGTCATATTCTACAATTATTTGTATCTTTATTCTAATAAACAAGGTCGTATTTAACTCTTTTTGTCTTTTACCAAAAGCTAACTTATGTGCTCTCCTTTACTAATTTTTAGCTTGATCAATTCAAAGAATACTTTCTAATTCAAAGTCCTTAATTTTAGAATCATTCCAACTTACTGAACAAAAACAACTACTTAGAAAAGAAGGGCTTTTTTCTAGAGTTTGTTTGATCAGGTTGGAGCACACCCAACATGATTTTCTGCAGATTTTTCTTTTATTTTTATTTAGGTTGAACTAAAGTTTACAGCACCACGTAAACCTGGACATTACTCTTACTCTTTGGTTTTACGAAGTGATTCCTATATAGATTTTGATGTAGTTAAAACTATAAAGGTTAGTACTTTTTAAGATTTATAGAAGCACTTTACAAAAAATTGTTGATGTTAATATTTTAAATGTTTTTGATAGCATGAGAAAATTATTTACTTTTAATATAAGATAGTAAAAGTTATTAATACGTACAGTTTAAGTTTGAACAATGGGACACAGAAATGTTTCATGAAAATGTTAGGGTGCATACGGCATAGCCTCCCTATGACCCCCTCCCCAAAATCTGCCTATTGTCATGAAACACAATGCCACAATTTGAATACTGCTTAGTTCTTTCTGTTGTGTAACTAAGGGTGTTTTTACTTGCTTTAACAAATGTTTACAGCGATTTTAATGACTGGGTGTTTTTTATATTTATAGCTTGATGTTAAAGAAGCCAAGATAATAGATGTGTCAAAAATTCAGTGGGATTTATCTGAAAATGAAGAAGAAAAAGATGACCAAGATGAGGAAAGTGCTGTTGAAGATTCAGATCTTGCATCAGATTATTCTGATTAATTGTGAAATTCTAGTTCCTTCCATTTTTCCAAAGCCATGTTTTAAGGATTCCTATTAAAAACATAAATTGTATTCACTAAAATATTTGTAAAAAGTTTTGATTATCAAATCTGAAAATTCTCTACGCTATTTTTTTCTTAATTTTAGTTTTCTTTGTAATGTTAGCTCTGTAAATGACTTGCTTCATTTTCCTCTGATTATTATCCTTTGCCTGGTTCTGAAGGTTATGGATAATCAAGGTTCTGTACCAAAAATATGGTAATTTAATGTATTGAATTATGTTCATTTGATCTTAAAAATGTTGATTTCTGCAGTAGAATATGGCTCACCATTTTTTATTCTATTTTACATTTTTGGAAAAGGAAATATATAAATATATGGAAATTCTCAAAGACAGAATTAGTTTTTATGTGCTTCGTAAAATCAAAACTTCAATCTATTAATGTTTTTGTTTTCCTTAAATATTATACTTGTTGATTTTTATTAAATTCCTTGTGAACTGTGTTTATTGGGATTTTTTATATATTTTATGCCATAAATGAAAACATTTCATTTTTGTACTTGTGAAAGGGGAATGTATATGATATTAAAGCTTGGCATTCCAAGATTTTTTCACTAAATCCGTTTGTTTTGTAACATTTTCTTTTTTTATGATTCAAGTTTAAATATTTTTAAAATGAAGACTGCACAAAACACTCACATGAAGGGCCAGTCATTGGTATCATCTTTGTTTAAAGTGAGAGGACTGATCAAAAGATTTTGATGCCCTTCCATAAATGTATTGATCACTGGTAAATATTTTTTTCAATTGTGATAAACTAGTCATTCATAGGATCAATGTCCTTAAGAAAAGAAGCTATTTAAAACCTTTCTGACCCATCCATTCTCTTAATAGTGAAGATTAGTATTTTATCAAATCCTTTTCTTACTATGACTGACATCACAATCATATTTTACAGTTGATTCCACTCAATGTGATCACTTTTGGCAGTGATAAAACTGATAACAATATCCGATAGATAATAACAAGCAATTTCTTAATAACAAGGTCTTAATTACTGTATTCAAAACTATTTTTTCGGGTTCCCCTAACCATTCTCTAACATTGATTATCAGTTCATTCTGACTTTCAGAAAAAGTGCCAGGGCAGCTTTTAAAAATTGACCTTTGAAAGGTAACTGGAAAACTGACATTTTTTTAAGGGAATATATACAAATTTTAATAACATTAAATGAAGTGTTGATCATGTTAACCGATGTGAATTAAACTAATAAGGAGCAATTGAGATTGTCAATTTCGATAACATTTACCGTGGTCACATTAAGCAGAGTCGACTGCTTAGTACTTCCTTATGTCAAAACAATCTTGCCTTATTTGTAATTTATACTAAAATAGGACAACCTTTCAATGTGATTTTTACTTAGCTCTATAATTTTAAATATGGTGCTATGACCATGCTTTTATTAAATATTGTTTCTTGTGATTGGTTTGTTTTTTATGGCATATGACCTGCTGATAATGTGGCCTAATCTAGCTGATGCTAAGTGGTAGGGATAAGTAATGATATTTCTTTTTTCAAAAAGAAAATAACTCTGCCACACCAACAGAGCTAATTGTTGAATCAAAATGAAGATTTAGATATTACTGAATTTATTTTATGTACTGTTTAACTTCTTTCACAGTATAAATTATTTAAAGTATAGCTATTTTTGAAAATTAAACACTGAATGTTTTAAACTAATACAACATATTTTATATTCAAATTCAAATATTTTGTATGCAATACAATTAATTTTTTTTTAAATTTATATATTGCATTATTTTTATACAATAACTGATATTGTTAGTAAAACTTATTTGGAACTTTTCCAAACCTTTTGTTATTGACTCACTGTATTAGTCAATTGATATAACTTATTTCTCAGCCAAAGGACTCCATTTGATTACAAAATAAAAACAAGTAAAACAAAAGTATTACAAAATAAAAACAAGTATTGGCTTAGACCATTTGATAGACTTTTTGTAAAGAAAATTTTTTGAAAAAGCTGATTTTACTCCTTCACAAATTGTTTCGTACTATCAAAAAAAATCTACTTTCAATCTATTTTTTGACGTTATAAATGTTATTTGTCTGTATACCCACTCTGAAAATTATCCTACAGAGCACTGTAAGAAATATAATCAAATAGGAAATTTACTATACCTTGACACCACTTAAAATGGCTTACTTTCTCAAAAGTTTAAGGCATGAGATAGGATTTTTGAACACCCTGTATATATTAAAACAAAAATTCCTTTTTTAAATATTCAAATCGTTTTTAAGTAGTCAGTTAAAAAATAATGTAATACTAAAGCTTCAGAAGAGTCAGCTAGTAAACTAAAAACAATCCCATGAGCATTTATTTTAAATATGTTTGAGTTAAAGAGAAATATTTTTCTTGCAAATCAATTTTTTTAATAAGTGTCCATTTCAAAAATAGATTATCCTTTAGTTGTTTATTGGCAAAGCGTCTTGTGTGAAATTTGGCTTTAAACAAAGTGTCATGCACCAATTTCTGAAGGCTTACTACTTAAAAGTTAACTTTTAAACAAATTAAATGAAATACACTGTTATTAAATAACCTTCAAGATATTAAATTGAAATCGGGTAAAAAAATAGATCTAGAATTTAGTTTCTATGAATTACAATGAGAAAACTAGTCTGTGAAAATGTGGTCCTAATGTTGATGTTAGTACCCTGTTTGAATGCTTACATTTGCAACTTCTGCATCCTCAATTCTAAAAGGGGAGGATTAGGACACGAATTGCTTGTCTCAGTCTTGCCATATTAGGCAACTTTTGGAGTTAATTTTATTTTCTGAAACTTTTCTAACTATCTGAACAAACCGCACAAAAAATAACTTTTAACCTAATCGAACTTTTTATTTGGCTACACTAACACTAGCAAATTATGTCTTATGATAGTGTATAGGCAATTCTTAAGATGGGATGTGCTCTCATTAGTTTTGAATTATTTTTACAAACATTGTATACATGTTTTCTAATAGATTTTATGTGACAATTGTCACACCTTAACCTATGTATGTTTGGTTACACCTGGCCAAAAAGCCTTGCATCAAAACTACTTTCAGTATATGACTTTTCTTGTCATGGTGAAATAATACTGAACAAGAGTAACACTGAAAGTGGTGATATGCAAATTATTCAGAGCTTAAACTGGTATAAATTCATACTTGTATAAAGTGAATTTTTATATACATTTCCCAACTGTGGTTAGGATAAAAAGTTGAAAGTTTTCATTTGTACAGTATCAAAAGAAAATAAAAATACTTTTTACATCTTATAGGTTTTCAGCAGTTTTTGTCCTTAATTTTCCTATCTATTGCTTGCTTATTTTATGGTGTAGTATGCCCATATAGAGGCCCTGTGCTAAAAACCTCTAACAACCAACTTGCTTTACAAAAAATTCTAGATATAAAAGAATAGTGCATACTATCAAAATATAAGCAGAGAAATAGTGACTCCATCTTACATAGGGAAATTGTTTGAAGTTATCTGTTTCATTAAATTTGCAGATTAATAGGAGAAATGTCCAATCCAATTGTCCTTCAATTTATTCAATAGAAAAATCAACATTAATGTGTTATCCTTCAGTGAACAAATTAACATGCTATAATTCAGTGGTTGGTATATTTAATAAAAATATTGGTCATTTATGGGCAGTAACTTGATAATCAGAAATAAGGGCTGTATGACTGTATTTAGGCTTGTTCTGCAGTAAAAAACTACGTTTTGGGGGATACACTCCGAAATTATCTTCGTGTAACAAAAGAGGTGCATCATAGGGTAATGAGATATTAAATAATGCAATGAAACGCTATTAGAAAGTAAATATTTTGTAAAAAAATTCAAAACATTCATTTAGATGGAAAACTCAATTGCTTACAAAATTGAAAACTAAGGTCCCAATTCTACCTTTTAATGCAAAGCTACATTTATTCTATTATTTTCGTATCAGAGGAGAAATAGAAGTGGAGTGAGCATTCCTATGGAATAGACTGAAAAGGCCTATCATAAGCAGGGCTTCTGGCGGTGAGTTGGCAGGCCTCGTACAGACCCTCAAAAAATTTCAGGACACATTTTTATAAAAAATTCAGGACAAAATTTCAGGACATTTTGGATATTATAATGTAGCGTTTACTTTTTTATGTAGCGTTTACTTTATAATGTAGCGTTTGGGGTTCTCCCCCAGAAAAAATTTTGAAATTTGACCTGTAAAAGTAGAGTTTTAACTCATTTTAAGATGCTTTTAGGGGCCAAGAGGTGAATTTTCCATCTTTATTTTTTGACAATAATGTCAAAATGTAAGGGATTTCCCAAAAAGTATCGCGCAAGATCCCCTTGTGATACCTCGGGGGGGGGGGGGGGTCTGGGGTTCCTCCCCCAGAAAAGATTTTGAAATTCGACTGGTAAAAGTAAGGGTTTTAACTCATTTTGAGAACACTTTTGGGTCCAAGGGGGACGGTGCTGTCCATTCTTTTTTTTTACACCATTCTGATTTTTTTAATGAAATAAAGTTTGTCCCATGAAACCCCTAAATTTTTTCGTGGAACCCCAGGGTTCTGCGGAACCCACTTTGGGAACCACTGGGTTATGCACTCCATAATGTGTTTAAAATATCACATAAAAATTCCTGATAAATATATAGATCTTGCACAATTAACTCTACGCATGAAGAAAGTAAAGTTCTTTCAATCCAATGTTAAGATTCTTAGAAATGATGTGATCATTAATATCTTCCCATTATATCAAAACACATGGAAGAAAAAAAATGAAAATCTCTTGGTTATATATCCCAATTGCACAATATTATCACAAAACAATAGCTTACAATAGATATTGCACTCTAAGCATTCAGATTAATTCTAGTCTTAATCAAAATAAATGAAATTCCTCATCACTAATGAAAAAATTAGGTTAAAAACCTCAAAATGTTTAAAATATCCCAATAAAAATACCTGGTAAACACACAGTTCTTACACAATAAAAACTAAGCTGTCTTGGTATACAATTGATAGTTACACTTTCCAAAAAATATCAGGAAAATCGGGGTAAATTACGTTTTTTCAGGACGCTTTTTTAGATTTCAGGAAATTAAGGAATATCAGGACATGTACGAGCCCTGAGTTGGTGCATTATCGCTTGCGGAGCAATTTCAAAATTATAACAGCAATGCCTACTGTTAAGAATGCATGCTTTATCAACACTACTTAGCCTAAAAGTTTGCAGCAAAAAAAAACAATTTATAGTGAAACTGTCATAGCATGTTTAGTCTTTCTAGAAATTTTTAGTCACACTTTAGGGTAATCATTGCTCTCTCCACCACTCTCTCCTCTCTAGTATGCACATGGAATTAATGTTCCAAAACTAGTTATTGGACAAATTCCTCCAACCTCCTAGATGGCCTACTCTAAATATATGAGGTGGCAAAACCCTAAATACAAGCCTGCTTAGAAATAAGTTGGTACAAGGTAATTCAGTAGTAGAACTACTAGCACGTTATGTGCATGACTAATAGATTTTTCAACAGTGAACAAAATAAATCAAGTTTATTGATATAGCAGCATTACAGGTAACACATAATTATTGGTAAGCTTCGAAAATAGTAACAAGTGTGTTATTACAATATATACATACAGAATTTTATACTCTACAATACCAAGGTTTATTATAATGAAAAAAAACTTGTTTAACAAGCTACTTCCTCCAGATTTACAGATTACCTACGTTTTTTCAGTTCTTCAAAGCGCTTGGCCAAATCATCGAAATCAACATCATCTCCTCCATGTGGCTCACCCAAGTCAGGCAATATAGTACTGGGGACCGACGGCAAATCTGGAAGGGTGTCAGATGGAAAATTTGATCTTGGAGCTGGAACCGGTGGAACTGAAGGAGGAAGAGGAGCATTAGGGGCTTTGCCTCCAAATACACTATCATAGGAAGGAGCAGGAGTATCAATGAAGCCAATGCTATTGGGGTTTGCACCAGGGCCAGGGTAAGGTCCACTGGGCTCATGAGTGGGAACAGATGGCACTGAAGGATTTGCCTTAGGGCATACCTAAAAGAAAAATAAACAATCAAGTTAGAATATAGAGATAAAAATAGGATTTGAATTCTTTGACTTAAGAGTTAACTTTTTATTGAAATGGATAAGATCACATATGGTCTTATTCACTGCTACCTATCAGTCAAAGGATTCCACCAATCATATCAGAGTTGGCAAATAGCTTGTTTTCCTTTTTTGACAGCTGGTTAAGTGCTGGACAGGTAGCAGTCAATAAAAATATATTAGTAGTTCAAAGTTGATAAAATCACTTAGGATAAAGAGTTTGCAAAATTTCTTCTGACTAGTAAAAAATATTTACTGAGTAAACTGTTAGAGTTGTATGTCATGTTCTTTTGTAGAAAAAATATATGTAATAAAATAAAACTTAGGAAGAAATGGAAAAGGCCCTTAAATTTGCTTTGCTGCATCTTATATGAAGTAACTCCCTAGAGGCCCAATTCTTTCGAAGTTTCTTAAACATACATTAAATCTTGAAAACTGAATTTTAGTGGTATTGTAATTATCAAGATTGCATTTGCAACTGTAGTTTTTTGTGATTAGATTACATTGCCTAAGATTGTCTTCCCCCTTTGAAGTTCTTTTACTTTCAAATCATCCATTATACTTAATTTGTAACTTACTGGTATTTATAATTTCATCACTAAGTTTTACATTAGTATTTTTAAAAATAGGACATGTTAATATAAGAACAAAAATATTTCTTTACATTTGGAGCTGGATAATTGAAAGGTTTTGGTAGATCAGGTTGAGGGTATTGTACACCAGGATATATATTCTTTTCTGGTGCCGGTCCAGTTACAAATCCAGGTTGTGGAGGCTTCTCATCTAACTGGATAAGCGGTTCAGTTATAACAGGTTCACGGGCAAGCTCCTCTTCAGCTAAGACTTCCACATCAGGTTCATAAGGCACGTTGTGACTCTTGGCAATTTCTAAAGAAAAAGAAAATTTTAAGGAAAATGTTACTAGAAAATACAAATATCTGGATGAAGTTGTTTGGCAACATACCTATGAGATACTTTTCAACTAGAATTTTGGGTGGAGCTTGAACACAGAGCTTATGAACCAACTTTTCATTAACTGAGTGCAGACCGTTTTCTCTAGCAGCAATGGCATAAGGTTTCCCATACTTCACAGCAAGTTGATCAGCAACTATCTTTAATTCAGCAACATCAGCTTGGAGTCTAGGAGCTGCCCAGATCAAACTCGAAACGGCTTCGGCCAAACCTTCATCTAATGTCCTAAGAAAAAATATGAAGGGCAAGAACTAAGAAAGATGCTCAGGGAGGAGCAAAAAAAATGGAATTTTGGAAAATGGTTAGGCACTGTAAAATGTTAGTTAAATGTACTAACATGCATATTAATTTATAGTTTTTATATGGAGTCAAAATTATGAAAGAGCAATTTATAATTACTTTTGTTAAAAATTTGATGGAATTTCAAAGTAATTTGTTTATGCTCATATTTTGGATCATTAATAGGCATATTTATAAAAAACAGAAGTTTAGTTAAAAGAAATCATTTTAACCAAGAAGTCGCTGTCCCCTTAAAAACTGGGTTTCGAGTAAATAAAAATTTTTAAAAAATGGCGAGTCTCCCTAAATATTTTGTTGATTACAACACTAATTTTAAAGCTCATTTTAAGTTAACAAAATTGAGAAGATTTTTTTAATTCACAAAATGTCTGGGCAGACAGACCCCTGGAGGGGTGTGATAAGAAATATTCTAAATGCATTGTTCTCATATAGTCATTTTTACCAAATATGTTTACCCACCGAACCATTAAGAAGACATACAATCTGAAATGGAGATGTTTAAAATTAGGCAATTTTTGAAAACAAGAGTGGACTGTAGGGAGGGAAAGCACATATCTTTGTTATTTTAAAACATTTGATCATTATAATAGACCATTATCAACTAATAAATGAAAATATCAAATTTACCTGACATTCACACATCTAAGTTTTTCGCAGCAATATGAAAAAATAATTTTTTGTCACTCTTAAATTTAGGTGCTTGCAGCAACAAGGAACTAACTCCAGTGAAAAGCTGTTGGAGTTAGCTCATTGTTGAATTGCTTACTCGCCAATAAACGGCATTGGCAACACCAAATTTTGACCAAAAATATCATCCAGGCCCGTATTATTCGGAAAAACAAAATTGTACTCTTTTTATGATAATATGTACAGAAAACCAATAATAAAACTTTGGTACTTTCATATTTCGAAAACTGTGCCTCTGAATCAGACAGTCGCTGAACGGTCGATGGGCAAGTATCACATCACCCAAGTATCAAAATTTTGATGCCTTGTCTGGTCACATGAAGAAATTATTTCAGCTCTTGGATCATTGGAAGCGGACCTGGAAAAAGTGCCTGAACCTACGAACCTGGTTCGGGGAAAGCCCCTGCCTGCTCCATAGGAGCAATGCATAAGGTTTGGGGAAATTTTATTAGGTTCGGGGGAAGGTTACAACTTTTTCCAGGTCCGATTGGAAGAGATTTGATGTAGGTCCTTCACAGTGACCACGGTAGGTCTCCAGTTCTTAGTAACTATCCCCTTTTCGCCAGGAGGACCTACATCAAATCTGTTAGGGATCATTTTCTTCACTATGGTTTACAGCCTTATAAGAGTATTTTTAAAAGCACTTATATGCATTAGCTGGGTTTAAGTTTTGAATATGAAAGTTGAAGGTCAACTCATTTATACTACACTGTATTTCTTAGAAAACTAAGCAGACTTTGTTCTAGTTCTTAAGAATTAGAAAAAAACATGAGATTAAACAGGTTATGAGGGAGATATCACAGAACAACCACAATCAGAACCAAAAGTAACCAAAACGAAACTAACTTCATTTGTTGGACCAGACCAAATCGTGCCAATAAAAGATCACAATACATTTCAACAAGCTCCATAGCTTCAACTAAATAATCTTCACGAATAATATGCTCCACTCTTATTTTAGATCGCTCTAGTTTTCCATTCGCTAAGTAATCGGCTATTTCTCGTCTTGATTTCAAAGCTAACTCCGTCTTCTTCTTTTCAAGCAGTTTAAGGCGATTGATGGCAAGCCTTAAATTGGTTTTTAACTTAGCATAATTACAACCAGTGGACATCATTTTGATCAGGAAATTTTAGGCACAATAAAACTATCGATTCCGTATTGCAGCCAATTTTGACAGAAATGACTCAAGATTTGTTTGTGTATAAATGAAATCATGAATTAAAGTTATAGTACTTTTTCATCACGTGATGGGAATTTTGATTTACACTTAAAAATGTTATTTCTTATTTAAAAAGAAGAAAATACACTTCAAATCGACAGAAACTTCTTATTTTTTAAGGTTTTGGATTAATATTCATCCCTACATTTGATCATGAAAATTATGCGAGAGTTTCATAAAACACACAGATCAAATAGTTCTTGAAAAACCTTATCTACGTGGAAATAAGGGTTTTAGATCTGGCAGCATTTTTTCTAAATTGTTGACAAATTTTCAATAGGTAATGCGTTGCCGAGAAGACTTTCCAGGAAAAAAAATAGTGTCGCCCTTTTATTAAATCTCATGCTTTGTATTTTTATAATTCCATTATGGGACTCTTACCGTTAGAATATACCGATTGTCTGACTGATACGCCACATTACCGAGAGAATTTAAAAGCTCACGAAAAGGAGTTAGAGACAACAAGTCAAGCCATCAAGGGTTTAATCAAAGAGGTCAAAGATCTTTTAGTGGCTGCAAAAAGTAAGAAAATCCTTTAAATTGAAGTTCTACTCTATATTTAATTGTATTTCATTATTAATCAAACTTTAGTTCAAATGTTAAGGTGTTAATCTTCCTTATCTGTCAAATATGACATGAATCAGTAAAAGTTGAATTAATCATGTAGTTTAGAGGTATGATGGCTATTATTGATTTCTTTTGATTGAAGCAATGTGCTATTACATCTTTTGTATATTGTATCTACTTTTGACCATTATGTGTCACTTGAATTTATGGTTGTTAAGTTGAACTTGTCCTAGATGGAGATAACCTAATTTTTAAAGTTCCAATTCCTTATGTTGAGTGAAACAAAATTCTTAATAGTGTTTTGGATACTGACCACCTAAAAAGGGTTATGTACGTAGTTTTAGAAGACTTGTGTAAGTTGAGGTAAAACTAATTGGGTATTCTAAAGAAACTGCCTGGTGCCCAAGATATGGATAAAATAGTAGACTCTGACAACCCAGTCCTAAAGAAGTTAAATTGCTGGTAAAAATTTTGAGACTGGTGCCTTTCTTGCCAAGGCAAAAAAGACTTTAAGGTTGCAACGGAAAAGAGCAGTCCTCCTGCTTGGTTGGATCCTAGCAGAGCCCACACCCTGCCAAAAATGGCGATAATTCCGCCATCTTGGTAACCCTACTTTAACACACTAGATGGCGCTTGGCGCCATCTTGTTCTGGTTTGGCGCTTTATTTTGGTATATCGCCAAGGGTGTGGGCTCTCCTAGGATTTTACCCTCCTGCTTCTCTGGCGGGTTTGCTGTACTTTTTGCGTTGGCAAGATTGGCACTGCTCTTGAAATTTTTAACAATTTGCTTACTGCCATTAAACGACAATGGCAACACCTAGTTTCTCTAAAAATGATGTCCAGGCCCAGTTTCTCTGGATTTATATGTAAATGTTAGGGATGGGATCAATGTATTTTGATTAAATAGTTAAGTCAGATAATAAAGATTGAGTATTCCTTATTCTTTTTTATACGGGATCAGTTTAATTAATTCTTCAGTGTGCCGAAGGTTTGCAAATTACAGATTAATCATACCCATGTTTGTTTATTCTGATAGTTCTAGTATTATTTCAAAAAAATTATCTAAAATTAAACCTGAATAAGTGGAATAGCCATGAATAAAATCTTATTGTTCTACCGAGACAGATTTTTAGTGTTATTTCTATACCCATTTTAAAAAAGAATAATGAAAAAACTTTCGATACTTCCATATTATCCCATTGCTTGTGCCAATGGAACTGGTGGTCGATAGGAGAATACGTGAAAGCCAAACTTACTCAAACCTTGTTCTGTAAGTGGGAGGGAGGGGGTAAAATTTCTTTGAGAAAGCATTCTGCATATTCCTCATGCAGAGGTAGTGTAGACTTTGGGGAGAAATTTTTATCGTGTTTAAGTAGTTCCTAAAATTCCATATACAGATGGCTTTAACTCCCAGGGGTCAGAATTATTAGTAATACTATATATCCAGGTCTTATTGTGTTTTATTTTACTGGAACCATAACCTCTGGTTACAAAATTATTTTAGTAATTGTGAAGTTTCTGAAATGGACTTTATTTTCAATGAAGAATGGAATTATTTTTCACTTATCTTGTTCATAACTAAAAAAGAATCACTCATTCTTTTATTTCAGCCTTATCTAAGGTACAAAGAAGCTTGGCTTCAACTTTAATGAATTTTCAGTTGGATTGTATTGGATCAAGTCAAACAGATGACGAAATTATCATAGGTTTGTTTAGATTAATATTTCTTCTTTAAAATTTTAATGTCTGTCTTTGCATGTACACAAACTAGAAAAATGGCAATGAATATCAATTTTTGTACTTACAAATCATCCCAGAGGTTCTCAAACTGTGGTCGCTTTCAGTCAGTTTTTGGTGGGTCGCAATAAGATTTTGAATTTAAGAATTTTCTTAGAAAAGGATGTGACACAATTAATCCCAGATTACTAGTCAAATTTCAAAATCTTTCTGAGGGAGGACCTTCTGACCCCCTTCTTATTGTGGAGCTCATTGTTTCTTCCACAATCTTTGATACGAGTTCAAACCTTTCTTTTTAATTTTCTAAAAAAAAGTTAGGTACAGCTTTAGAAAGAGTCCTCCAGCTGCCTTGTTTACCCACAGCTCAAATGATGACTGACAACCATAGAGATCTAATTATTATTGTTATTAGAGCCTAAAATAATAGTAATTGGTAGATTATTATTAGAGATCTAATAGTATATTATTAGAACTCTGCTCACAACAGTTTATCATGTTGCTGTGGTTACACATGGCAGCTTGAGGACTCTTTCTAAAGCTGTTCCAAAGGTTTGTATCATCTCTGATACATGTAATTATTCCTCTAACTAAATAGTTTGTGACCAAACCGCACTCGCGTAAAGCTAAAGCCCTGTAAGGGGTATGAAAAAATTGGTTCTTACGTATTATACCGGTGACTGTTCAGGGGTCGTTTAATTCAGCAGCATATCAATATAAAAGTCAATTGGTTTTAATGATGTTTTTGATTAAGCGGTACAGTCCATGGTATAATACGTAAGAACCAAAAAATTAATTGAAGATGAGTTGGGTTGTGTTAGAGTTTGTTTATAAATAGTGGGTTGGAAAGTTTGAAAACCCCTGTATCCTCCTGTTGACCGTTCAGCAGCACATCTAAAGAACTTTCAATTGGCTTTTATAACATTTTCACTTCCAGCGACATATTCGATGGAATAATTCATAAGAACCTTAATTTTTTACTCTGCCTATCTCAGTAAACATAAAAAAAACAGAAAAACCTCTCTCTAATTTATGATTCTACTTTGAAAAGTGAGAAAAGTATTCTAAAAATAAAACTTTTAAAAGAATCTTTACTATCTGCTAATTATGCATATTTTAATACATTCTTAATCTTTACTTAGTATAGTTAAATAGTCTTTTTATAATATGCTTTTCTAATCAAATTGAAATCATGCTTTATAATGTTGCAGCTGGTTCGTTGAAAGAATTTGGACGGCTTCTTTGTGTTATTGAAGATGAAAGGGATAGAATGGTTTGTGAATTATCTTCTAGTACAAATTTGTTTGAAACCTTGGTGAAAAATTATAATTTTTATCTTTAGTTCAATCTCAAAACTTCTTGGAAGACCTTAAGTCAGTTATGAAAGGATGCCCAAAAACTTTAAAAAACTGTATAATAGAGTGCTTTATCTTGACTCTTGCAATAATGCAATTTCAATTTTCTTAATTAGTACTTTCATTTTGCCGTCATCAAAAAGTAACTTAAGCGTTATATATTGAACTACATAATATTTCTAACTTTTGACTACAATTCTTTATTGTTAAAGTGGTCAAGGTTTACATTGGGAAGGTGAAAGCTTTATCAAAATACATTTTACATATTTATACTATTTTGAAAATTTTTAAATTTTAAAAGTATTTCTAAGAGTTTGCATAAACTACTATAGAGCAGCTTAAATTTTTTTCATCTAAATTACAACCTATTTTAATTTGTGTTTTGCTTTTCTATATTTTTTCCTCTGCTTATATATTTTAGTTCATTCTCTTTTAGTTGGATAGAGCAGAAGCAACTTTAATAGTTCCTATTGAAAACTTCAGAAAAGAAAATATAGGATCAGCTAAGGTACATTAAATTAGTTATCTAATTAAAAAACCTAACTTCTAATTCTGAAATTTATATAAAATAAACACGTCAATCACATCATAATGTAATCATATTTCAAGGCATGTTCATAAATATATACTGAGCAAAAAATTACAAGGGTTTTAAAATTTAGGGTGGATGAGAATGTATTTATTCTCCTAATTCATTCCTTTTAAAAACAATTTCCTTTTTCCTTAATACATTTTCATTTGGAGAACTACCCAACTGAAAATTAATGCTTTTTTGCTACTTTTTTCCTAAAAATTCATCCTTCATAAAATTTCTTTTTATGAAAAATTACCCCTTTTTCAAATTTTTGGCGTTGAAGCAATTTAAAAACTTGTCTCAAATTTAGCTGAATTCATAGTTTTACATGATAAGTAAAAATTCACAAAAATGAGACGTTGCCTCTTTGTTATTTCAGGTTATATTCTTGTACCTGATAAAGCGGAATCTATAGTTTAATGCAAAATTGGGATTGTTTTATAGTTTGTTTGATATTTTTAACCATGTGATAAAAAGTTCAATTACTAACTGTAAATTTTTGATTGAAATCAAGATTAAGAGCATGCTTTGGAGTTTCTTAAAAAAGTCTAATGGTCTTTACATGTATGAGTTTTAAAATTACTATTCCAGAAATGTTGAAAGTTTTCATACATTTGATCAATGGCTTTTCCATACTTTGTTTAGCTTGCGCCCCAATTTGTTTTATAATTTCACTGTAATGTTTTATTAAATAGGAAGGCAAGGAAAAGTTCAAAAGAGAAACAGCTAAGTTCTGCCAGTCCTTGGAGCGCCATCTAAATCTTTCATTGAAAAAGAGTGAAAATCATCTACTTGAAGTAAACTATGCGAATCATCTTATATAGTAGTTTTTAGTGTTTCAGTGTTATTTTAATTGGATTCTGCTCGACGCATTTTTAATTGTTCTATTAAATTAGGCTGACGCATCATTAGAAATGGAACAGCGTCATTTTTTCCAAGCTTCATTGGAATATGCATCTTTGTTAACAAAGATTCAGGAAAAGAAAAAATTTGAATTTGTAGAAACAGTAAGTCATTTATGCTACTCACTTTAGGGGATTTAAACTTTATGTAAAGAGATATTATGAAATGTGCCCTAAACAAGAGTACCCAGAAGTCCTATCCCACCCGCTTTACTTTGGAATGTCTGTGGTTATAATCATAAATGTTGTGCACATGCTATTTGATTAGAGGTTTTAGCATCCCTAGCAACAAGTTTAATAATGAGCATCTTGATTTCAATAACTATTTGATATGCAGGAAAGGGTCTATTATAAAGTTGCAGAGCAATGTGTATGTTTCTACTTCTAATGAGAACCAGATATTTTCCTTTCGAATCGACTAAAGTTTCCCACAGCCCCTAAAATTTCATTCTATTGTAAAGCTGCTTTTCCATGCGACTTATTTTCAGCGCTGAATATGCGTGTTTTCAGCGTGGCGACCTCTATGGCGACTTGGCGCGAGAAAAAATCCCCATACCGAATGCCGAACACGCGCCGATTTGGTTGACTCTTTTTTGTGGTCATGTGAGTCCTACGGACCAATGGCTAGGCGTATTCAACCAGCACGCCGAAGCCGGTTTTCGGCCCGGCATGGATGGACTTTTTCTCGGCGCTGGAAAAACGTAAGCGTCCGCCATATTGGATCTGAGTTTTGAAACGCATTCCGATTGCTATTACACTTTTTATGGCCCATTTAATAGTTCCAAAAAATCTAAAACAGCTATTTATCACCAAAATAAGTCCTCAGACATTAATATATTACGAAAGTAATGGACATCTAGTGCCTGTAAAAATTTGTACTATCAGTGTATAATTACTTGTGATGTTTTCGACAGATGGCAGCATGATCACTCGCGATCTTGAAAAGTGTTTTTTATTACTTTAAAAGCAATTACTTTAAAGATTTTGTACTAAAATAGTTTTAGGGCCGTATTCAGAAACTTTAACACGAGTTGGAATCCAGACGAGAACGAGATGGAAAGGAGAACGATATATTTTAAACGAGATATTTCTACTCCACCAGGCTCTCGTAAGCCATATTTTTCTGAGTTTTAAGCGCATTTCGATTGCAATTACACTTTTTGTGGCCCATTTAATAGTTCCAAAAAATCTAAAACAGCTATTTATTACCAAAATAAGTCCACAGACGTTAATATATTACGAAAGTAATGGACATCCAATGCCTGTTAAAATTTGTACTATCAGTGTATAATTACTTGTGACGTTTTCGACAGATGGCAGCATGATCGCTCAGCTGAACCAGCTAGATCGGAGCACGCTGCGTGTTTTCGCGCGTTTTTTCCGCGCGTCTTTGGTTGCCAAAGTTTATCCCTTTTTTATTGAAAAAAGGGACTACGTCATCCGCGTTCCGATTTTCAGCGCTGAAAAAAAGCGCCATGGAAAAGGAAGGGCCTTAATCTTTTAAATTTTTTTTGACCTAGCTATTTTGTTGTGAGGTACAGTTAAAGTGATAATATCTGTTATTTTTACTCATTTTAATATAATGTAATATTTTGAACTAAATTTTGTATTAAGGAGCAAAATAGAAGTTGAAAAAAATCCTCATATTGTTCAATCTTTGTTTAATAAATTATGGAATTTTTAAGGGTCTATTTAATTAGGATACTTAATTATTCTTACATATTAAATAGTTGTTCCCCATTTTTATTATACTAAGTTACACTCCTTTATTTATAGCATTACTGCATTGCATGTAGAAAGTAAGGGATTTTCAATTATCCTTGGTAATTTAATATAATTGGGAGGATTTAGTTATTAAAAGGAATTTATTTTGCTAAAAACCAGATTGAAATGTTAATAATATTGATAGATCATATTATTGGAGATTTAGTCAAATTAACTGAACAACTCATTTGTGTAATTTATTTTGTTTTTAATACACAAATGAAAGAAATCAAAGGGTTTTAAAAGTCATTTGTGATCTAAGATAAATTTGTAAGAGCTAAAATTGGTTGTCCTTTATAGATTCTCAGTTTTATGGCTGGCCTGATGACTTTTTACCACCAAGGTATGCAAAAGTCAAGATACTTCTTTTTTTCCTTTATATCAGTTCTTATTTTAACAATGTAGATATTTTTAAATCAATTGTTTCTTTATGTGTATTCCTTTATCTTAAATTATACAGAAAAATTTATAACTATGACAGCTTCAAGTAACAACCAAAATTCTTCTGAGAGAAACCACCCAACTCTCTTTTCTCCAACCCATTCTGAAAATTTATTTAGTTTTCATAATTTTCAACTACAGTAGAGTCCAGATTATCTGAGTTAATGTGGATGCTTGATATATGATGTCGTTCATGATGGTTTAAATGTATACTTCTATTAAGTATAAGTCCCATAGATATGTTCCGCCAGTAATTAATATTATTTAGAGTTATTTTACTTGAAAAGTCCTTAAATGTGTTTTGTTTTATGTATTTTGGGGGTTTTGTAGCAACTTTTTAAAAAGATAACAGGATTCTATAAATTTGATAGTTACATGCTTTTGCATTCATGACTTTTCCAGTGAAACCAATGTATTATTTTTCAACCATTTTACAAGTGTAAATACATATATATCATCAAGATATGTCAGTTGTTTCATTGAGACGCCGTAGTTCAAAATCTTGTTTGTTTGAGAGCTTTTTTAAATGGTACCCAAAAATCAACTCAAAGCAAAATTACTTTTAGGTTATGAGGTTGCAAATGAATTCAAACCATTCATGACGGATTTACAGAGACGCCTTCAAAGGGTATGTGTCTATATATGTGTGTTATTTCATACATTCAATTAATTTTTAACTGTATGAATTTATCACTTATTTTTTTCTTAGACTAGAGAAAATTTTGATGCCACTAATAATGAAGCTGAGCAATTGAAAAGGAAAACATTAGAAGTATGTTTATGATCTTTTTGGTATGCTTTAGTAAATAAAATATTTTAACATCCAAATGGCCATTAAACCAAATGGCTTGTAATTTTATCATTTAACATATCCATATGAATTTGTCTTTAAACATAAAAATAAGTATTTCTGGATTTTTTTCAATCAATATAAATTATTAGTTGAAGGTAGCTAAATTTGTTGGGCAATCAGAAGGTATGAATTCTTTTGCAGATGAACCTACCTCTCAAATAAATTCAAATTTTTCTCTAAATATATCCTGGTTTTAATTTTTATTTTTATATTTGTTTGCTGCTCTGAGTAGTAGGTTAACTTGGGTTTTGTATTGAGGTATTTTTTACTTAGTTTTTGTTTTGTATCATTTTTAATTTTTTAATATTTGCAATGAATAGAAAGCCCAAGATCCAGGTGTTTTAAATAAAATGTATACAAGGCAAGGTTACCTCTTTTTAATGGAAAAGAGTAAGTTATGATTTTATGATTTTTGTTATTGTTTTTTAAAACCTTGTTATTTATATTTATACTGCTTCTTTAATTCTTTCAATTCCATATCACCTGAGATAATCTTTGGTTATATGAATAATTGAGCTGGTGTGAAAGATTTAATTCTAGTCCATATAAATGAAGTATTTTTCTCCCAACATTTTTGACCCCTATCTCTCCTTTGTCACCTGTAGTTCTCTTCTAACTGACAATTATGTCTAGCAAGAGTTTTAAAAAACATAGATTTATATGAATTATTATGAAAACCTATTTGAACTGAAGTGTACCCTATCTTGTAATTTCAAAATATACTTTCATTTTATAAAACATGATTTTTGTTCTTTTGCAATATATGATGTTACAATTATTTTATTCCCTCCTCTCCCCCTTGACCTTTATAACCTTCCACCTCCCTCCCTTCCCTCCAAGCAAGACATCTTTTATGGCCAACCCTGAGTGGTGTAGGTGGGAGGCAAAGGCTAGCTGCTTTTCCTATTCATTACTTAATATGCCTCCACTTTTTGGATTTGCATACAGCTTAAATCTTAAGCATGATACAATCTTTTAAATCCTTATCCCCTTTTTAATATTTGTGCATGTATACTTCAGGCTTAAAAAACTTAAATCAAAACTAGGTTTTCAGTTATTTCCAATGTTTTTATTTGATTAACAAACTACATTTTGTTCAGGAAGAAATGCTGTTGATTCTTGATATTTAAAGATACTTCATGACCAAAACCTTTTCTATTACTTTAAATAAACCAATAGTTTTTAATGTGCATAAATTTTTATAGAGGCACTTGGAACTACTTGGACTAAACATTTTTGCCAGTATCAAAAAAATCAGAAAAAATTTTCTATGATGCCATACTCCCAAACTGTGGGAAAAATTGTAAGCATTTTCTTCATATTTTTGTCTAAATTTTTACTGATTCAATTGCTTATTATATTTCTTATTATTTTAGATTAATGGGGAAACTGTTACTGTAAAAGAATGCATTGGGTAAGATTTTTCTATGAAAATTGTAATAAAATAATGTTTATTGTTAATATTTTTATTTTCAAGTGTTACACTGTTATAAATATTCTACAAAAATTAATATTGTTCAATATTACAGGCGACAATATGATTCTATTGACAAACGCTTTTGCTTTGATGTTATTGCTGAAGATAAGCCTTTGCCATTTACCTTCCAAGCATTATCTGATGAAGACAAACGCTTATGGCTTGATGCAATGGATGGTAAAGAACCTGTAAGTTCATCATTAAAAAATATTCTTTGTTAACTGGACATTAGTTTAGAAATAGTATATAAATATAAAAAATAATACTTAATTAGGAAAACTTTGCCCATATTGTTAAAATTTATAGTTGTGTCTTATTAATTAAAAATGGGTCACGTAGTATGGGTATTGTTCTCTTAGATCCTATTTACTTTTATATTTAGTAGGGAAATTTATTTAAAACTGCTTATTGTTTACCTTTTTCAAACTCATGTTCTTTATAGGTTAACAACTCATCTGGTAAAAATTCAAAGCAAGAAGGATGTAAGTAAATAAATTCATTTTTATCCTTTTCATATCACTAAAGGGTATTTTCCCTTAATTTTGTGTTGTAGTTTCCTAATGTTTAAAAACGTTTCTTACTTTCTTGTGAAATGGTTTTGTATGTTAACATTTTGGTTTCCAATATTTCTTCTACCTTTTGATCTTTTAGTCCGTCTTGATGAAAAAGGTTTTGCATTTATCCAGTGGTGTATAAATTTCATTGAATCAAAAGGGCTTACAGATCAAGGTTTATACAGAGTGGTTGGTGTCAACTCTAAAGTGGCCAAACTAACTCAATTGGCATTAGGTAAAATTAAACAGTTCCTAGAGTATTAATGCTTGGTTTTCCCTGTTGAACTCCTTTGCACTACTTTTTTTGTATTCATGAAAGTACCAAATATTCTTTAGTCAATTTTAGATTTAAAAACATGATAAAGAAAGAATCGATTCTAAAATGTTTTTTCACTGGGTTAGTGTGTTTTCAAAGTAACCTAGTTTCGTATGTTATGCTAGCCTGTTTTTTCCCTGAATGTCTTTATTGTCTCTCTCATTATTGAATTAATATGTTGGTCAATACTAACAGTTATTTTTTTTTCATTCAATTTATTACAAATCAATTAAGAAAAATTATACAAAGTTTTAACCTTTTTTTGAGAAGAGACAGACTCAACAGTCCTGCACTGAACACAATACTTGGCCTTTTGGAACTAGTTGAAGCTTTTCCAACCATAATTAATAACATTGGTATAGATATTTTTATCAGAAAAATGTTAACTATTACTTTTGTGAATTTAATTCAACTTTAATTCTGTTTGTTTCCTCTCTTTATTTATGTTTAAATACCTAAATTATGGAGTCTTCTCCATAATAATTTTTATATTTTATGGATTTCTTAATGTTTCTCTAACTATGGTGTCATGATTTAATTTGCTTTTACAGAAAACAAAGGTTCAAATTTTTCTGTGAACGATGATGATTGTGAACTCAAGACGGTAACAAGTGCTTTGAAGAATTTTTTTAGGTATTTTTTACTTTTGAATTACCTTAAAAACTGCTAATGATTACTTCTTTGACATTTTCAGTTGTGTTTTATAAAAGATACTAGGGGGCTGCCGCCCCCTGCTCGCTATCGCTCGCCAACCCCCGCGCGAACTGCTTCGCAGTTCGCGTAGGATCGCTTCGCGATCCTGGCTCGCTTTGCTCGCTAAGCGGTCACTAACTTTGTTAGTCTAGCACAAATCATCGTTTAGTGAATGGGTTTAAATTACACTACTCGACAAAAAAATAGGGTCAAAATGTAAATGACACAACAAAAGCAGATTCTTGTCTAAAATGGTCCCCTAAATCCAAATCCGACCCCCGTTTTTCTACACCACGTCAAAATTTTCGGGGAACAGCCCCTCCCCCTTTTTACGTTTTTCGACGACTTTATAACTTTGAACTCGATTTTCAGGGTAAAAAAACATTGCCTTAGTCTTCAAATTGCACCCCAGGGGACAAGAAAGGTTCAAATTAATAAAATATGGATATTCATAACAATTGGATAGGTTTAAGGGGTGATTACCCCCCTAAAAACGCAAAAAAATCGTTAAAAATAGAAGGATTTGTTATACCCTATTTATTTTGCTTATTTTTGAAGCAAATCAATTTTAAAGGGTCTTAACCCTTCCCCAAGGACCCAAATTTAATAATGATATGCAGCAATGATTTTTAGGAAAAGCGGTTAAGGAGTTATCGCCTCCGAAGCATCCGCGGAAGGGTTCAGAAGGCTTTCTGAATCGCGCTGGCGCCCGCGCGCTCAGTGAGTAATATCCATGCTTTGAAAAGTCACAAAATGAGAATTTTCTTATATTTTAAGACTTAACTTAGTGGAAATTCTATATTTTGATAGTAACTGGCCAGTTTTATGGAGGTATTCCATGTTTCAATTTGTTATTAGATGCACGGCTGGAATACCTCCATAAAACTGGCCAGTAACTATCAAAATATAGAATTTCCACGAAGTAAAGTCTTAAAATATAAGAAAATTCTCATTTTGTGACTTTTCAAAGCATGGATATTACTCACTGAGCGCGCGGGCGCCAGCGCGATTCAGAAAGCCTTCTGAACCCTTCCGCGGATGCTTCGGGGGCGATAACTCCTTAACCGCTTTTCCTAAAAATCATTGCTGCATATCATTATTAAATTTGGGTCCTTGGGGAAGGGTTAAGACCCTTTAAAATTGATTTGCTTCAAAAATAAGCAAAATAAATAGGGTATAACAAATCCTTCTATTTTTAACGATTTTTTTGCGTTTTTAGGGGGGTAATCACCCCTTAAACCTATCCAATTGTTATGAATATCCATATTTTATTAATTTGAACCTTTCTTGTCCCCTGGGGTGCAATTTGAAAACTAAGGCAATGTTTTTTGACCCTGAAAATCGAGTTCAAAGTTATAAAGTCGTCGAAAAACGTAAAAAGGGGGAGGGGCTGTTCCCCGAAAATTTTGACGTGGTGGAGAAAAACGGAGGTCGGATTTGGATTCAGGGGACCATTTTACACAAGAATCTGCTTTTGTTGTGTCATTTACATTTTGACCCTATTTTTTTGTCGAGTAGTGTTATATGTGTACAAACAGTTCCCCTTAAAATTCAACATAACTTCTTTTATAGTGCAAGGCCGAAATAAGAGCATATATAGCACCAAGCAAATAATATGGTACAAATGATTAAATCCTTAAAATCAAAATTTTTCACACGTTGCAAATAGTAAGTAAATTTGTACCCCTTTATGTGAAGAATGAGCAAGTTAAACACTGTCCATGAAAGTTACATAATTTCTTAATATGACTGGATAACTCCACCAAAAACTATTACACTTTAACACCCTTAAAAGTAAACCGTGTTACTTTTCCCCCACTTGTTTCCAACTTGTGCTTTGTCACTTATATGAACGGTTTTCTACCCTCCTAATGATAGTATTCATTAATAATGGTTACCATTTGTACAACACCAAAACTGCATTCGACTATCCTGTGCAAAAAGTTTTTTATCCAGCTGAATCACAGAAAACTTTGTCTATACTTGGTTGCAACTTATCTTGAGCCTGTAAAAATATGCTGAGAGAAACCAAAGAAACTAGTTCCTCATGCGGTGTCGGAATTTTGAGTGAAATTAAGAGATTTAATTTAAAAATATGATTAGTTTTTTTAATTCCACGTATATTAAGCGTCTTTTCATCCCGATTTGCAAAATGTTGAGTATTAATATTTTTTCAAGTCGAATAAAACTCGCCAGCCAATAAGAGCTCACAAAGCCTAGAAAGCTTTCCGTTTACTCAAATTTTCTTCCACTTCGCCCTGATGTCAGGCTCAAATTAAGTTGCTATCGAGTATAGTGTAGAATAATTCAGGTTTTGCAGCTATACTGCAAAATTGACTCAACAGACCATCCTGTCGGTGAAAATACCACTTACCTACAGCTGTATGATTAAATAACATTCGATTGTTTCTGCAAAATAATCGTGGGTGTACGCTATTTACCACACACTCAAGTGTTTCCAAATTGTGCTTCGCTATTGATGTGTATGGTTCTCTACCTTTAATATTTTTAAGTTTTCCGTAAATAAAGGGCTGCACTTTAGGAAGGATCACTCATATTTTTATTGCAGTGACCTGTGTTTTTTGAAGTATAGGCAATTTTAGGCCACAATGTTAGTGATTCATGCTTGCAAAAGTGGAGAAATTTTTAATTTTGCTTACACTTAACCTTGGCTTAACCAATGCGTGTTGCCGACTTACCTTGATCGCCATCAAAATTACCGACGTACCTCGATCGCCATCAAAATTACCGTGCTATTTCAACGCCTAAAAATATTTCATCCTTACAGCTTTTTCAACTAAAAACATTAATATGGAAACATTTTATAGCTAATTCTCCGCAATGATGCTCCGTGAACAATGAAATTTCAGGAATGTTAGTTGCCGCACGCCGCAATCCATCAGACTCGGTCCGATTAGTTCTGTTCTGCGAATACTCGCTTGCTCGGGAGTTTCCATTACTTCTCGAGATTCTTCTACGTTTGTTATTACGAAAATAAATTGCTGCTATACAAAAATCCATGACACAACTTAAAAGTTGAAAGGTGTCGTGAATCGGAAGACGCGAAAAACATAAACACGAATTCGCAAAGTGTAAACAAACCGATCGTTGCCAACGGCGGGTAAGTAATAAGGGCCTTTTTTCCTGCCACGTACCACGCTAAGCGTAATATATATATAGATTGTTTATTTCATCTCCATATATGTTGTAAAATATTTTTCATAAAATGAAAGCTTTTAATTCTTTTTTTTCCAGAAATTTACCTGAACCTTTGCTCACATTTCGACTACATGGAGCATTTATTGCTGCTGCAAGTAAGATTATTTCTGCTTAATTTAATTAGAAATTTTAAAATGATCATTTATTTGTTAACAATTTTAACTTTTCATGTAAAATTATATTCTTTATGTGACAGAAATGTCTGTAGTTTAAAGTTGATTGTTTATTTCTTTAACTTAAAAGATATGTTCATATTTTAAAGGTTAGATATTTTCTCAAATTCCTGTACTTCAATATAATATGTATATGTTGATGAATTCTAATTTTTTAGAACAAGAAAACAAAGCATTGAGAATTAATAACATCCATTCATTAGTTCATTCTCTTCCAAAAGCAAATTTCAGCATGCTGGAAATGTTAATTAGCCATCTTTGCAAGTAAGGATATTTACTTTTTTATTATTACCATTTTAAATTTTGCCTCATACTTAGGTGTTTACTGGAGGTTAGAGAGCCTAGAGTGGGAAGAGAGGTGACAACAAGTTTAAACTGGTTTGTGCGCATGTCCGGTTTTTCCAAAATAGCCTGCGGCAGTAAAACTTTCCTCTCGGCCAATCAGAAACGATCAGTGCGTTGTCGCCTCTCCATAGGACCGTAGCGAGAATCCCTCAGCATAGCTGAATTGAAAAACTCTTTATGTTCGGACTGTAACACAATCCCTCAGCATAGCTGAATTGAAAAACTCTTTATGTTCGGACCGTAACACAATCCCCACCGTACAGCTGAATTGAGAAACCGTAATAGCCTGCAGCGGTAAAAATTTCCTCTTGGCTATTCAGAAACTATCAGTGCGTTGTCGCCTCTCTTTCTACTCTAGGCTCTCTACTGGAGGTCAGTGTTGGGCTAGAGCAGGGATGGCGAACCTTTTTCGATTAGTGTGCCATTTATGTAATGGTTTATGATTTTCAGGTGTCAAGTGTGCCACTTGTTATTTTTTTAATAAATTATCTTTAAACCCTTGTAAAATGAAATCCGCCTTTGAGGGTCGATAGTTTAGAACAGGAGTTTCCAACTTACAAGTACTCAAGGGCCCCAATCGAAGGCTCAAGTTAAGTGGTGGGCCGTAAAGTCAGTGGTGTGTATAGAAATTTATTTCGGAAGGGTCCCAACAGTTATTCTTCAGTCCCTCCCATGCATCTTTAATAGAGCTTTTTAATACATTTTTGGTAGAATTTGCATTTTCTAGAATTTAATCTAAAAAAAGTTGTCAATAATGAAGTTCCAAGTAAAGGGGGTCAGGAGGTCCTCCCCAGACAATTTTTGACCATTTGATCCTAAAAAAAGGGGGTTTTGAACTAGTTTTGTGTGCATCTATTCGGAATTTTGGACATACATTTTTAGATAGGTTTTGATTTTCATGACCATTATAAAAAAGTTGTGAATAATAAAGTAAAAAAGGGGGGTTGGGGGCACGCCCCAGAAATTTTTTGAAAATTTCACCCCGTTTTAACTTGTTTTTAATATACCTTGTCCGAATTTCGGAGGGAGGCATGGCCTCTTTGCCCCACCCCCTTTTATACGCGTCAGGCTCTCTTTGCATCAGTGATTTTGTTTTCTAACGGCCTAATGTCAATTTACTTTATAAGGGTGGTTGTGATTTGCTTACCTTTGTTGACATAAGAGGAAGAGGGGCCCAAAATGACCAAGAAAATATGATTACACTAGCTGTTATACCCGGCTTTGCACGGGTGGGGTGTATAAATTTATTTTTTTTAAGTTTTCTTAAAATACATTTATAATTTTGTAAATTAGCAATATTACAAATCATCTCGGTATCCCAGGCGCCTCTTTCCTATCCCAGTGTTCCCGGTAATTTTCTAATCCCGGTGTTCTCGGTAATTTTTCTTATCTCGGTGGTCCAGGTAATTTTTCTAATCCCAGCGTTCCCGGTAATTTTCCTATCTCGGTGTTTCCAGTAATTTTTATATTCCTGTATTACCGGTGTCTTTATGGTGAATATCCTATCCCGGTGTTCTCGTTAATTTTTATAACCCGGTAATTTTTCCTATCCCGATGTTCCCACTAATATTCCAATCCCGGAGTTCTTGTCACTTTTTACAATCCCGATGTTCCTGATAATGTTAAATATCTTGGTGCCTTTATAAAATAACAAATTTGAAACTATAATAAAAAGTGTAGTAAATGAAAAAGTGTAGTGATCTGTCTCATTTGAAACAATGTTTTATTTTTAACTCGTTTTCCAGGAAAAAAATTTGTATTTTTCAGTAAATATATTTATTTCAAAGGAAAAAAATCTTGAAATGGAGGAAATGTCCACGCCTTCGGTGTGGTCTAAAAGGAGATGCGGAACACACATACGTACACACACAGCCACAAACGTGTTTATTTATATAGATATTAATAAAATTGCCTAGTAACTACAACACTGGTACTACTAAAGTTTCGTACTATTGGCTTGCATGACTGGTAAAACAGGTTTTCAAACACGGAAAAATAAGTGAAAAAAGAAGGAAAAATGTGAAAAAAAGAATGAAGGACCGATTTTCTCTTTATAAATTATAGCCCATGTCCTATTCTGATGTATAAGCTACATTATTGTAAAATTTTATTAAAATCCATTCAGTAGTTTTTGCGTGAAAGAGTAACAAACATACAGACAAACATTCACAATTATAATAGTAGTAGGATAATCCTTTATGGACCAATGATTTTTTTTAATTTCAGCAAGCTAAAAATTTTTTTGAAGCTGGTTTTGATGAGTTTTCAGGCAGTAGGAAATCTCTGGTCTAGAACTGAAGTTTTTTGTGTCATTTTTAGCGAATGTCGCGTGCCACCCAGTTGCACGCGTGCCATAGGTTCGCCATCCCTGGGCTAGAGCAACTTGGTCTAGACACAAGCTATGTAATTAGTGCACTAGGCTAATGAAAAGGAGATGGGCACCTCCTGATATGCATGAGCGTAATTTGATTTTTTTGTGTTTTTAGGATTGCGAAACTTTCAAGTAAAAATCTGATGACAATATCTAACTTGGGTATATGTTTTGGACCTACATTGCTTCGCCCAGAAGAGGAAACTGTTGCTGCAATAATGGAAATAAAGTTTGGAAATGTGGTTGTTGAAATTCTCATAGAAAACTATGAAAAAGTAATATATTATTTAAAAAAATTCTTCAATGATTTCTTATCATGTTTCATTTTCTGGTTGTCTTTCTCTAAAATCATTTTATATCTTTGATTAAGTTTATTAACTTTTCATCTATTAAATTTTTATTTAGCTGAAATAAGCTAAAAGCTACTTTAGTAGTTAAAAATACACAAAATTCCAAGGCAAAAATAAAAAGAATGGTAAATAAATAGGAGTTTTCAGAATTTTATTATACCAATTCACGGGGTTTGTTTGTGTAATGCATAAGGAGTTAAACATGTAGTAAATTTTCAGATTTTCAAAAGTGTTCCTGAATTGGAGACTGTACAAAGACCTTACCCCTCTCCTCCTCCGTATGTTCCTCCTCCTCAACCAACGCGAAAAGATCTTCATTCTACCTCAATGGGTCATCCGTCTCCCAACAGGTCTTCTGCATTAGAAAGTTACAGCAATAGAAATACTATCCCAAGTTTATCTAGCTTCAGTGCAAGTCCTTCTGATTACTCTCCTTCATACTCTTTATCACCTGAACAAAAACCTAGAACAGTTGGTGGAATGATGTTATACAATCCAATATGGAACAGTAAGTTTCTGCCTGCTTACATATATTTGTCTTCATTATATCACTTTAAAATGCTTACAACTAAAAATATCTCAAATGCATGTTTGCGGTGTCAAGATAATCTAATCATCCTTTGATGATAAATGTCTTAAAGAAAATCTAATTATTCACACTAGATAAGTATACCATATGCTTTTTTTTATTTAGATGGATTGCCCTCTTGCAGTAGCACTGAGTCTCTTAATAGATCAGTACCTCCTCCGCGGCCTCCACTTCCTGAACAAAAAAATTACATCTACCCAAGTACATGGAACAGTGAAGTTGGAAATCATAGAGTATCAAGTATGTTGAACTTCAATCCATATATCATTGATTATGTTAACTGACTTCCATTTAAGAATTTCAATAAGTTGATTTGCTCACTGACATGAATAATTAAAATCTAGTGCAGTGTAACTCTGATTACTTGACGTCTCTAATTTGTATTTTCCTGTGGTTCCTGGAATTTCCTATTAAGCTTATTTTATTTGTTTATTCAAAGATAGGGAAAGTTTTCAAGTTTCCCTTACTTTAAAGTTTTTTGGTGGACCATTTAGAATTCTCCAAGTCATATTCTATTTTAATTGCACGGTTCCATTCTTTTTTCATATTAATTATGCTGACAGTTTTTAACGGAAGCCTTTAAATTACTTATTGTTAAATTTAGTTTTGTTTGATAATGTAATTTTAAATATTTGTATTTAAACTGTCTAGTTGCTATTTAATTATGATCATATATTAGTAACAATATTTTATTGAGTTTTTAAATGATAGTCATAAGCAAGCAATACTGTAAAATCAGGCTATTATATAGGTAAGAGTCATATCCATATATTTACATGCTATCTGTTTTAGGTACTCATGAATTCTATGTAAATGACGATGTTATATCTAGTAACATGTAAGTTATTTATTAAAGATATTTTGCTTTATTAGTTAAAAATTAGTATGATCTACTCCTAAACTATTTTCATATTATATTAGAACACACACACAAATCAATAAACTTTTCAGCCATAAAATTATGCAGGTTTTTAAATTATGCCCAGATTTTTCAATAATTATTATGGTCCTGCTAGACATCCTAATAAGTCCTAATAACATCATAACTCATGGTTAGCGTTATTTAAATTCATCCATTATCTCAGCGTTTCTCAACCGGGGTTCCGCGAGGGATCCGAAAATCTTTTTTTGTTCTGGTTTACATTTTAGAATAACCCTAAACAAAATAGCCATCAGCCAGCCGAATGTGAGCAAGTGTTTTTCCGTTGAAAATTTTCTTCTGTAGCCTTTGGGTTTCTACAAAGAGACCCAAAGGGTCTTAAAATACACTGAAACTCTACTTTAGGGGCAAATTTCGAAAAATTTCTATGGAGAACTCCCAAACTTCTATCTAAAATTTTGACGTCTGTTATACAGCGTTTTTCCCTTGAACATTCCGCTGTCTCAAGAAGCTTTTCTCTTAAGGAGTTCCACAGGAGAAACAGTTTGAAAGGAGATAAACACTAGTTTAAAGGGAAATTTTCAAAATAAATTCTGAGGGAGGACAAAATAGCAAGAAAAAATATTGTTGCATGGCAGTGGCGTTTATAAGGGGGGGCCGAGGAGGCCCTGCCCTTCCCCGAAATTCGAACTAGGCATACTAAAACACGTTAAAACCCTGTTATTTAAGGTCAAGTTTTCAAAATTTTTCTAAAACTTTTATGAAAATTAAAATCCTACTAAAAATACATATCCGAAATTTGAACTAAATGTACCAAAAACCAGTTAAAACCTAGTTTAAGGGTCAAATTTCTAAAAAATTTATGGGGGAGAACCCCCAAACCCCCCTTTCAACTTGGAACTTTAGTAATTACAATTTTATTATATTAAGTTCTCTTGGATGCATGCAAATTTCACATAAAAATGCATTAAAAAGCTACGTTAAACCTATTTTAAATATGCATTGGAGGGGTTGAGTAATAATTTTGTGCCCCTTCCGAAATAAATTTTTATATATGCCACTGTTGCATGGACGCTAGGGTTCCCCGGAGTGTGGACATTATCAAAAGGGTTCCGTGAGAGTAAAAAGGTTGAGAAACGCTGCATTATCTCATAAAATAATAGTTTTAGCAGAGTATTTTTATAATTTTTCCGATTACATTTTTCTTTGATTCCCAGTTAGATTTAAACCTTAATCATTTAGATGCAATTCTCAAACAAATATTTCATCAGTATCTGGGAGGTAATATATAACTACCTTTTAAATTTAATGCTTCTTGTATTAAATTCATATTAGCTCATTTTTATATGGATATCTAAAAATATGTTTTAATGAATACAACTAAAATAAAATGTGCCCAAGAGATGAGTTTAGTGAATTTATTCTAACCTGATTGAACTAATTTTTATATTTCTAAAGCAATTATCTTCATTCATATAATTCTTCTTGTATTAAATTCATATTAGCTCATTTTTTATATGGATATCTAAAAATAACATATTTTAATGAATACAACTAAAATAAAATGTGCCTAAGAGATGAGTTTAGTGAATTTATTCTAACCTGATGGAACTAATTTTTATATTTCTAAAGCATTTATCTCCATTCATATAAATATTCCAGTTATTTTTCATTTTACTTTATGAACTGTACTCCTAATCTACATTAAATATTTAACGTATCATAATTTTGCTATAAAACTAATGGTGATTTCAATTATTCAAAGTTAATTTTTTTCTATGTTTTTTAGAAAAGCCCGGACATTGTTTGCTTGTAGAGGAGAAAATGAGATGGAGTTATCATTTGAACCAAATGAAATCCTTCATAATGGTAAAACTCTTGAAATTATCAAATAGTTTTTGTGGAATCATTTGTTCATGTGAATAAATAAGTGCTGTCACAGTTTATTGGATTTAAAATGCTTAAATTTATATTGTTTTATATTCTTTAAATAATGGTTTTTAGTTTGTTTTGTTTAAAAAACTTAGGTTGAAATTTTTTACACCTGCTCTTTACTATTGAATGTTAATTTCCATAATTAAATTTTATTCTCTCCTTGTTGCAGGAAGGAGATTCTTCTGATTTGTATTGGATTTTCCGACTTTTTCTGAGAACTTTAAGATTTTTTCCTTAAACCTCCCACCGCAAAAAATTCTGAGAAGGTGTTAAAAATAAGCTAAAACCTAGAATTTTAAGATCAGATTTCCAAAGAATTTCTGGGGGAGGAAGTACCCCCAAACCCCCTTTTAGTACTTGGAACTCTATTTTTCAAATCTTTTTTTAATTAAAGTTCATCAACATGCAAATTCTACCTAAAAATATATTGGAAAACAATATTAAAAATGTCGCACACAGTTTTTCAGACTTTTTGCTCTAATGTCCATCTTATCCCTGTTGTTGGAAAACAATTTATAAGCTTTAGTGTTCTAATAAGTGTTTATTTTTCAGTGTGTACTTCTCAAGAGCCTGGATGGATTCGAGGAACGTTAAAAGGCAAAACTGGTCTAGTTCCTGAAAATTATGTTGAATATATTTTATGACCAATGAGCTGTTAAGTTCATCATATTTTATGGGCATCCAGCTTTGGGTAGCAATTCTGAACAATGTTAGTAGTGATAACTAGCTATTTTTGTAATTTTATATTTTTAGTAGTCAACTATAAACATATGGACATTCCACATGCCATTCCACCTCTAAAGGGGATATCAATACCAGAAAGTATTATCTATAAATTAATGTGTTTGTAAAGAGGTTTATTGAATAGTGCATACAATCTATTTTAGACTTGTATTTGCTCAATTTTATATGTAGAATTCCAATGAGGTGTTGACTCAATAATAGTCATTTGTTTTATTTTGGCAATTCAAGTTTGGATTTATTATCAGATTATTATATTGTTGGAAAATTTCCGTTATTTTTTAAGTTTTCATTTGTATCTAATTAAACATTTTCAAGGGGGAGGAACTAATAATGATAAGCTTTCGACTGCATCTAGTCATTTCATGTTGACCTTGAAATATTCATTGCTTCAAAGAATCATTTATTAAATACACCTTGGGTTTGTATAACAACGCAGTTCCCTAGTTCTTACATAATATAAATTTCCTTATTTACTTGGTCATTAATTGCGTTTTTTTGTCCTAATAACTGAAAATTTGGCCTTAACCTTGTTCATAAAATACAAATATACCATTGCATACATTTCAGAAAGATAAAAGCTTCTTTTATAGAATGTGTTACAGGCTTTAAAGTCTTTACTGAAAAGTTTTCTGTATGAAAATTATTAGTTCCCTAGATCCCCATTGGATACCTAGATCTCCCATCTAAGTTAAGTATTTGTAAACATTATTTATTTAGTAACGTTTTTTTAAGAGTATCAGTCCTTCCATTTTTCATAAAAAAATAATTGAAAGTAAATCTAAGGTTAGAAGAAGGTTAAGCGTCTCGAAAGAGCAAGCAAATACCTCAAACAACTTTCAATTTTAATCTAATTTCTGTTTGTGCTATTTGATATAACCATGCATATTTGTATATATACTATATTTTTTAATGTTTTATATATATTATAATTACAAATGTTGATGAGCTTCATTTTGTTAGATATTTGTTTTTGTAATTTGAAAATAAAAATAAATATTTATTATATATTATTATATATATTTTTTTATTTTATTCTTATGTCTACAAAATTCAGAAAATTTATCTTTGAATTTCTGAGGAGTTTTTTAGGTTATTTTTTCACACTTTTAATACTAAAATAATAAATATATTTGTAATGCAAGGAAATAATTACTTTTCTATTTCTTCATATCGCCTCTCCCGTGCAAGAACCACACAATTGCAAAAGTTGAAATTTTTACTCTACGGGAGCTTGGCGCGGAAAGACTTCTATTATTCTTGTCGCAGCAGCCTATGAAATAATCGGAACACTTTTTCGTTATGAAAGAAAAACTAATCATGGTAGAAGCACAATATTTTAAACACATTTTCAATTATTTTTTTAAAAATTCGTTTTTAAAAAAATTCGAATTAGTTTTAGAATTATTAAGATTCAAAGTTTCAATTTTTTCTTTTCTAGGATTAAAAGGGTTAACATAAGCATATAAAGCTGTTTTTTGGCGATTTTTTTAGCGCCATCGCCAGTGGAAATAATCCTCTAAGATTACACTCTTGACTCGAATTTTTTCGACTTGGCGAACAATAAAGCTCCACGCCAAGCTCTCGTTAAGTAGACCTTTCAATTTTTGCAATTGTGTGAGTCTTGCATGGGAGAGGCGATATGCGTTTTTAAGCCATGCGATGCACACATATATTTGAGGACTCAAATTAATATGAAAACTTTATTGAAAATGAATGTTACAGAACAAAAGGATGAATAATACATAAAATACTCTTTTAAATATTCGAAAAACAAAACAAATTATCAAAAGTAAAGAGCTGTCATCATTTTAGTTATGCCCACGTCGTACATAGCATTTGTCAAGCAATATTTTAGACAATTTGTGTTGTATTTTATAGTAGTGTTGAAGATATATGAAAGGCTCTTAATATAAGAACATGCTCATGTCAAAAGGAAATTGAGAATGATTAATAAATAAATGTGAAAATGATTGTTTCAGCAATAATCTTGAAGATGGGAGTTCTAAAATTCTCTTGAGAGTGTACATAAGTGTTTAAGTACATCATACACAATGGATATAAAACATTTATGCTGTAATATAAAAGAAATAAAAAACTAAGTATTAGTCTTGCTTAAAAGCTTATGGAGTGATAAACACATTCAAGCTAATATTTTTTAGAAAGGGTACAGTTTATGTTAATTAAAAATCCATAGAAGATTATATACTTGACTCAATATTATTACTAATAAATACAACTCTGCTGAAGATAAATATATCATGAAATGAGAGAGATGGTTTCAGCATTCACAATCTAAGATTATATGAAACAGCTCTTACTAGTGTTGGTTGCATCTTTAATGGTTGGAAGAACTAGTCTCTCTAGAGAATAGCACCCATCGACAGTTCAGTCTATAAATAAAAGTTCAATAAATACACGTATTGGAAGCTGTTAGGATATCAGAAAATAATGGCATGTAGGGTGGAATACATCCTATTATTTACAGGCTTATTATCTGGTGTTTTTCAAGACTGGATTCCATGATGCTTCTATTCCAAAATTTCAATAATAGAGCTTTCTGTATACTATATTTTTTTCTATAAATGCAATCAGGTTTTTTTTCATAAGTAGAATTATAAAAATTTAAACTTCTTGAAATTAATCAGTTTTAGTACAATGATGGTTGATTTACTTAGGGTTTCATCAATATTTGCAACATTAATTATTTTTAGATTTTTTTAATATTTCTGAATCCATCTATTCTTAGTAATAACATTAGGTTGCTTACAAGCATTTGCAAGCAAAGAATTTGGAAATGTACCTTTTAAGCCTTGGATAGGATATTTGACTGGATAGAATGCAAAATATTTGGAAAGATCCCTACATGCCTTAGATTCTGAAGCAGCCACTATAGGCACCTATTCTGCAGTGGTGCCTGCTAGGAGACACCCTTTGAAGTGAAACCTAGAAGGCATCTCTTCCTAGGTAATCTTTGCTAGAAGGCACCTTCTGCAGTGATAGCTGCTAAAAGACACCCTCTAAAATGGAACCTTGGTAATGTCTGCTAGAAGATACCTTATGCAGTAAATAGCTGCTGAAATATCCCACTTCTGCAGTGATGGCTTCTAGAAGACACTCTAAAGTGATACCTAAAGATGGCATCTCTTAGAAAATGTCTGCAAGAAGGCACCTTCTGCAGTAATATCCCTGTTTTGCAGTGGTGGCTGTTAGAAGACACCCTTTGAAGTGGCACCTAAAGGTCATCTTTTCCTCACATTTTACACTAATAGCTCCTGAAATATCCCTCCTCTACAATGGTGGCTGCTAGAAGACACCCTCTGAAGTTGAACTTTAGTAATGTCTGCTAGAAGGCACCTTATGCGGTAATAGCTGCTAAAATTCTCAATACTGTAGTGTTGGCTTCTAGAAGGTATCATCTGAAGTTTGTGTCCACTAGATGGCGCCTCTTCTGGAGTGGTGGCTGCTAGAAGAAACTGAAGAAGGAACCTTCTGCAGTGCTGCTAAAAGACTCCTCGTCTGCAATGGTGTGGCATCTAGAAGGCACCCTCCGAAGTTAGTGTCCGCTAGAAGGCGCCTCTTCTGGATAGGTGGCTTCTGGAAGGAACCTTTTGCAGTTTCGTAAAAGGATCCATCCTGGTGGCTTCTAGAAGGCAGATAGAGTCCGCTAGAAGGCGCCTCTTCTGGAGTGGTGGCCCAGTTGCTGGCTATACCACTCCCGAATGGCCTTCTTGTCTCCCGGGGGGCTTCGGTCGCGGCCCTTGTCGGGGCGCGCGTAGAGAGCGGCCGCGTCGTTGACGGTGATCTCGGAGGCTTCGCGGAAGCCCTCTGCCGTGGCCTTGCCGTCGTAGCGCAGGTTGTCCCAGGCGCGCTTGTAGAAGCGGTGCAGCCCGCTGCCGTTGCTGTCGTAAGTGGTGACGGTGGTGGTGTCGAGCGAGCGCTGCGAGGCCCCCGGGCCGCGGCTCCTGAAGAGAACAGCCTGGGTCAGTGGTTAGGCCTAGTGTGCCCTGAAATGTTAGTGAACGCGGGCGATTAGGAGGCACTGCGGTGCGCACATCAGCCGACCCGACACCAATAGAAAGAATGCTACAAGAAGCAGTGTTCCGTAGTATGTGTTAATGTTGTGTTGTTACGTGGTTAGATATCACCTTGAATCTATGGGAGGATTTAAGTGGGGAACCTTTTGACCAGGGTTCATAGTCTTTAATAACTCCTTAGTTTGCCTTATTCCTTACAAAAGGACCCTTAATATATTTAAATTACTGAATTAATCCGTAATTCTCAGAAGTACATAGTTTTCCCTAAATGCCCGATTCTGTTGCTCACAGTCGAGAAAACTTGAGGGGAGTGAGAATCTAGGGTCCTTAGACAAAGACATTCTAACTCCAGTATAACCGTCTCACTGGACTGGGTGAGGCTCTGAGCAGAGCTGTTTACAGAGCGTGTTACTGAAAGTCACAGTCAGCTAAGAAAGACAACATGGAAAAGCTACCAAAGCTCATGATTGGCAGAATCTATGTGGGGGAACGCCGAGCATCAAGAAAGACAGGAGGCAAACAGTTTTGTTTTTGTGAGTGGGAAATCCTTTAAAGAAGATCTTTAAAATTCCTATAAAACACCTTAAAAAACTTTATTTTTCTCTCAAAACTTCTGTTATACAAATACAAATTAAGTCAACCAACTACAGGCAAGCGCCCAACAAGGTTGGTCCGGTTCATTTAACTCAAACCATCCGATTCCCAGTTCGAACCATGTTTGAGAAAAAGCGATTTTCTTAATGGTAAATTATGTCTATGCCTAATGGTAAATCATGCTTAAAGATTCATCAGGGACATCTTGCCCCTTTAGAGTCCCACACCTAAATCCACCCATGCTTAAAACGTCTGAATGTTTTGTGGGATTGGATTTGAAAATGACAATGATTTGTTAATCTTATATTTTGAGTATTCCTTACTAGTTTTTCCCCAGTCACATCTGTAACTAAGAAAATGGGGGCGGGGGGATTTAACTTTCGCATCAAACTTATCCTAAGAGGGGCTCTTAATATTAAATATAAAATAAAAATTTTGAGGGTTAAAAAAACTTTTTAAAATCAGATTTGATGCACGTTTTGTTTTACTGTATTGCATGGAAAATTTCTACTTAATAAAAGTTAGAAATTTTTAATTGCTTGTGTGATTGTAACTGCTTTTAATTTCATAAGTTTGAAATAAGAGTTGAACGATATCGTAAGAAACGACTAGAATAAAGTTTACTAAGGCTTCGTACTTATTATGAGAAAGGCAGTCAAAGAACATTTGGAACGATTTTTAATTATAATCATTGAAAAAAGTACTTTTTTATAGTAATTTGTTTTTATGATTGGTTTTCTCAACTGATTTCAATAAGTAAAGTTTATTTCCCATAAAATTGAAACCTGTTATTTAAGAAATTTATATTAAGTTATTGAGTTATACCGAATGTTTTCTCTTTCACCTATGAAATGTACCCATTACCCATTTGTAACATTTATTAGGTGTTAATGTTTAGTATGTTATGTTAAGTGCAAGTTATGTATTGTTATTTATTATCTATTAATAACTCAAACCAAAATCGCTCTAAGAAAATTAGGCAAATACTTACCTTCGAACAAAGATGAGTATTAGCGTTACTGTTATAGCTAGTAAAATAAAGCCGCCGAACACTCCTAGCGCTATGATTCCTCCTAGAATAAAAAGAGACTTATTAAAGAAATATTTTAAAAAATAATAAAAAACTTAACCTATTTACCTAATTGCACACTGGTATTTTAATTACGGATACGAATAACACTTTTTTGGGTATTAAAACGTCCGAATTTTTATGAGGTTTCCAAGTAAGCTGTTAATCAAAGATATTCTCAATTTTAAAATATTTCCATTTTTTTAGATTACGAATAAGGTTGCAGTTACAACAAAGCAAGAAACTATACATTTTAAATCAACAGAAAATATACTTCACTGGTTTTTTAATATTCAAATACATTAATTAATTATCTTTCTATTTATAAAACAATTTTAAAAAAGTGTTAGTCGGCTTCTTTTGAAAAAGAATTTTTATGTTTTTGTTTAAAAGCTTTTAATTATATTTAAATTATGTTGAATTTATCTTTTTATTTATATTTTATCTGAAATAAATTGATATTTTTATATTTATCTTGGTTGTTGTGGCAACCTAATCATTGCGATATTTACAAAAATACGCACTCTGAAGTTTCGAATGCTAAAAATATAACTACCGACTGACTAATATTAAATAATGATAGAACTTTTCAAGTAAGGAACTTTTTTAAAAAGTACGTTTTTTAATCTATATTTTAAAAATAGCTTTTTGGTCGAATAAGTGTGGAAAAATTGAAGCATTTTTCTCAATAATTTTGTTTTTTATGCTTCAATTTTTCCACAGTTAATCTAAATTTTATTGAAAAGTTGGGTTGATATTCGTAAACAGCACTAAAATGTAGCCTAGAGACATGTATCACATACATATACTACAAAATTTAAAATTTTTAAAAAATTAAATTTTTTAAATTAATTTAAATTTTTTGAAAGATATTTTGTTTTTTTTTTCAATTTAATTATTTTTAAAATGATTTATTACCAAATATTGTCAAAATATTTTCTGTATTACTTGATTGAAAGATTTTACCTTTATTTTCAACGTTAATTTTTATAAATTAATTTAATTAACTAATGATTTAATCACCAACTGTGGTTTTTTTAGGTTATAGAGGTATACAGGGTGTTTCAAAAAACCTGTAACGATAGGCTATTTCCTAAAATATTTCCCCTAGACCCATACTTCCAATGGAAGATTTTCTTCAAATGAGGTGAAGAATTATATGACACCAGTTTCAACTTCATGGGGGGTCTATTTTAGAAGATGCAGAAAATAAATTTTTATACGGCCCCCGTAGATTGAAACCCCTAATGAGAAAAATTTTTTCCATTCATTTCTTAATCAGATACAAAAAATTTCATCTCGATATCTTCAAAATTCACCAAGATATTAAAAGCTAAAATTCGTGACTTACACCACTTTATCATACCTATGAGTGACATACTTTTACTGCAAAATAGGGACCATCCACAAACTACAGTTGAACATTTTAGAAACCAAACTACCGTAAAACAATTTGATTTTTTGAGGTGACATGGACTACATGAAAAACTCCTCCAATCAGCCTTGGTGTTGAGCTCGCTCAACTACGCTAATCCAGATACCTGTCATTGCTACTCATTAGGGTGTATCGAAAAAAACTTTTTTTTAATTTTGATTATGCCTTAGTGCGGAAAAGTTGTCTAAGGTGGCAGAGAGTACCTGTGAATTTTTTCGGAATTTTCGGATAATATCTTGAGGTGCCGCCAAGGCCCTGAAGGTCCCCATGTTAATCCAATGGAGCGCACAAGCCAAAAAGGCCGAAAATTGGTTTTTCGCCCCTCATTTCTACCCTAATCACACGACGAATGTCTTCACTCGAATTATGGACCCTATATGATCTAGGCTATCCGACAAAACTTGAATAATAGCCTAAATCTCAATATTACGTTTTTTTGCATGCTCCAATTTCGTCGAAAATCGCATATTTCCTCGTTCAAATCAGAGCCCACAATCAACATAATATAGAGATTTAGGCTATTATTCAAGTTTTGTCGGATAGCCTAGATCAGGGGTTCTCAAACTTTTTAACATCGCGACCCACTTTTGAGAAACAAAATCTAACGCGACCCACCGACTTCAGTTATTTATAATTAACTGAACTGAGATAATTATCTCATGCCCCCTCCCCACAGAATTTTAACTTCTCTGACTGGGGGGTGTTCACCAACTATTTAGTTACAAGGGTATGAAATCGTTGAATGGTCTAACAATGATCCCTACAGTTAAAAGGGGGGTCTGGGGGTACTCCCCCAGAGAAAATTTTTAAAATTTGACCCTTAAAAACATGGTTTTAACTTGTTTTTTAGCAATATGGGATAAATTACATCAGTTGCATCATTTCCCAAGAAAATTCTTAAAATTTGCATTGATCCTCCCTGTGTGGATGGGGAGAAACACCAAATATTTTTTTCAAATCTTATTTGAATAACCGACTAGATTTGCATTATCGGCACATTAAAGTGACACACATAGTACGTATTTACATTAAGGCTAAGCGTGCACTAGAGACTTTTGTCTCGGCGACAGAGACAAAATAATCACCCTGGCTATTGTAAGAATCTAGAGCGCGCGCACAGGCGACGAGACACTTGGCCCATTGCCAAGAATCTCGCCATTGAAATACATAGCTACAGAAGTCTCTAGTGCGCGCTTAGCGTGATTGCCTTTTCCGTTCCACTCCAAGTAGTGTAGTTTTTCCTCAAATTTTTATTCTTTTTACTATAGTATGGTAATTTGATAATTTCAAAAGTTCAACTAATAAGTTTGATAATTCAAAAGTCAATAACACCGTTTGTGAAAAATTAAAAATCTTCTCGCGACCCACCAAAAACTGACTAGCGACCCACCAGTGGGTCGCGACCCACAGTTTGAGAAACTCTGGCCTAGATCATATAGGGTCCATAACTCGAGTGAAGACATTCGTCGTGTGATTAGGGTAGAAATGAAGGGCGAAAAACCAATTTTCGGCCTTTTTGGCTTGCTCGCTCCATTGGATTAACATGGGGACCTTCAGGGCCTTGGCGGCACCTCAAGATATTATCCGAAAATTCCGAAAAAATTCACAGGTACTCTCTGACACCTTAGACAACTTTTCCGCACTAAGGCATAATCAAAATAAAAAAAAAGTTTCTTTCGATACACCCTACTACTCATATCAGCGATGCCCAGAGGGTGCCCATCATCTCTCATTTTGCGTTCAGATTTGTGACGTCATTGGTTTGAAAGTAACCCTCCTACCAATCAATACTTATACCTAAATCAATACTTATTTTTAAATTACTTTGAGTTATCGAAAAGTTTATAAAAAATATTTCTTGGAGCCCCGAAATCAGGTACTCCTTCATACCTATTAGCTACGTAAAAAATAATCGTAGCACGAGTGTGTGACTCCCAGAAACACTTGATACTCAGGAATCAATACCTATAAGTTCCGATTTAGCCAAACACTGCTTTATTGTTTAATAGAATGACGCGCTTTTTAACTTGCGGACGGTCCCTTAAAAATATAAACCCGCATATCTCAGTGAATTTTGAAGATATCGAGACATAATTTTTTCTATCTTATTGAGAAGTGAATGGAGAAAATTTTTTCCATTGGAAGTTCCAGTCTACGGGGGCCGTATAAAAAGTTATTTTCTGCATCTTCTAAAATAGACCCCCCATGGAGTTGAAACTGGTCTCTTATAATTCTTCACCTCATTTGAAGAAAATTCGCCATTGGAAGTATGGGTCTAGGGGAAATATTTTAGGAAATAATCTATCGTTACAGGTTTTTTGAAACACCCTGTATATCTACAACATCCATGGAAAAATGACCTTAGTAAATGCCTCAAACGTTTTTAACAAGAATTTTTAAAAAGGTCGATTTTTGAGGCCAAAAAAATTAAATTTTTTATTGTATGATTTTCTTCCATTTTTAGTATGTTATTATTGAAGTCATTTCTAATTGAAAACCGTTTAAATTACTTCTTATGCAATTATTTTGTGGATTTGAGCGATGTTTTAATTTTTTCGACTTTCCAAATTTTGAATTAATTTTTAAAAATTGAAATTTTAAATTTTTAAAAATTTAAATAATGTATTCGCATTCAGCATTGAAAAATAGCCTATAAACATGTAACATAAGTCTCGAATTTTATAATTTGATTTTTTGAAATTTTTTTTGGCCATTTTTTAAAAATTTAAAAAAATTAAACTTCCGGCTAGCCGATTTTGTCCGATTTTTAGTATGTTATTATTTAGGTCATTCCCAAGTGAAAACCGTTGAAAAACTAAAGGTATCAATTTTTTACCGGTTCGACCCTTTTTTTCAGAAGATTTACTGGACTAGGTTGGCGAGCAGGGGGCGGCAGCTCCCTAAGTGCAATTAAATCTTCGGAGTCCACAAAAAATATCTACGGCAGACTATCTCCTTTTTAGAGCTGGATTTTACTTTTAATATTTTAGCACTGTAAAATATTGTTAACAATTTAGTGGAGACTGTTATCCTTGTGTAACTCTCTGACAACCGAAAGTCATCGGCACGAATAAATTCAATCCTTTCTCACTCAATGCAATAAAACTTTTATTGGAATATTTGGTGTGCTCCCGGGTCCCCTTCATGGACCATTTCCAAAACTCTCACGGACCACCAATGGTCCGCGGACCACCTACTTAGAACCACTGCTCTAAATAAATTTCTTAAAACTTATTTTCATATGACAGGCAAATAGACGTTTGTCAATCCTTCTAATTACGTAATATTTAATTCCGATTAACTATTTGATTTGATGAATGGAATAGGACTTACCCATATTGAGTTTTGCCTGTGCTGTGTTGAGTGACTTTCCATCATATTTCGGTCCATATTTCACCTTATCATTCTTGTTAAAGGGATTAATGTCATTCACAGCATTGTCATTCACAGTGACAATGGGGGTATCCTGCGTGGGTCTGGAAGGGGTTTCGGTGGTGGTGGAAGCAGGGGTATGTCGAGACACTGACGAAGGAACAACGGGAGAATGGCGCTGACTAGGATGCACATCGGGTATCTTGTTGATGGGAGCGTCTTCGTAGCTGGATATTCTGTTGCTGGAAGCCTCATCTAAGAAGTTCTCCAAGTCGTCCGCTGGAATGATCTCAAGCGGCGGGGGTGTCCAGGATGGCAGGTTCCTCTCGGTGGCGTTGTTGATTGGCCAAGTGGTGGCACTGGGGTAATTGAAGACAGACGACACGCGAGTGGGTTGAGGAGTTGACTGAGGTTCTCTCACTGAAGGAGTCATGCTTGGTATTCTGTCTTGAGGAAGCTTTTGCGATGGGTAGTTAGATTCCGGGATGTATGTCACGACAGAGTCCGTTTTAGAAGTGGGGGTTGGTCTGAAGTTCACTGTAGATGGCTCTATTGGGGGGTTGAAGGAAGGCTGTGAGGAAGTGGTTGGAGGGAAGACATCCGCTGCTGTACCTTGCGATCTTTCATTATCAACTGCTTCTTCTTTAACTAAAATTATAGAGAGGGTTAAGGATGGAATTTTGGTAAAGTTGTAATTTATCGAGAATTAGTTAAAGATTTACTTACGCTGACAGACTGGGGAATCTCCATCCCAATAACCACTTGCGACACATTTGATGGTGTCCTTTCCGACCATTTCATAGCCTTCATCGCAGTAGTATTTAGTGATTGTGCCGTATACGGTAGTGTTTGAAGACATTTCATAATGACCGTTCAGTAATGGTGGTGGAGCTCTGCAGTAGAATGCTAGAAAACAATTTAAAAACTTTTAATATCTTATACGGAGTCATTAATTTTTATCAAAGTAACCTTAAAGTCTTTGTGATTAAAAATATCTAATAAGATTAAAAATATTTTTCGGTTCTTACGTATTATCCCGTCGACCGTAACGTTGAATTCTAAAACGCTATCAAAACCCATTGACTGTTCTATAGCTGTACCGCTGAATTTAACGGCTGCTGAGTGGTCGATGGCGTAATACGTAAGTACCTGTTTTTCTTTATCCTAATTTATTCCTAATCTTGATTGACAGTTTTCCAAACTGTAGTAAGTAAATTTTATGAATTCTTGCGAAAAACAAGGCCTTACATCAATAAAAGACAGTTATTAACGAAGTACGAGGAGATGGAATTCAGTAGTCAACAACAAAAGGTCAACCCTTAAAAGAGATTGCTGGAAAAACCTGATATGTGGAAAAAATCCTTTTTTTCTGCATTCCGTAAATAGAGGATTCCTATTAGTTCAATTGAATGAGGATAGAATAGGGGTATATTTTGGAGTACTTCTCATTCTATAGTGCTAATAATCTCAAGAAGTTAAGGTATGCCTTGCACCCTAGGGCCCCACGGTCAAGAAAACGAAGATGGGCATCGTAGACCTTGGCCCACTAGGGCTGCTGCACCAATGAGTAGGTTAACTTGCCTCATCAGTTTTTTTAGATTAAAAATGAAAGCATAATTAATCACCACTAAATTATTTAAATAAAGATTATTTAGATAGATGGATTCATTTTATGTGGATTGTGGTTCTTCGTTTCTTTATCCCACGTTGTGAAGAGGCACGACCAAGAAAAATTGAATTCCTCCGTAAGTGGTCATTATTTTTAAAATTTAATTGTTGAGTCTTTTTCTCATAACTCCTTGCCATTAGCTGCTACACAAATAGTTAGACTTGTACTTACGGTCACATCTCGGAGGAGGTCCGTTCCACTTTTCGTCGACGTCACACACGAGGTTACCTCTTCCTACCAACACGTAGCCTTCTTCGCAGGTGTACTGTACGCTGGAGAGGTAGTGGCGCGTGCCGTTCAGGAGCTGATAGCTGCCGTGAGCGATGCGGGCAGGGGCACCGCACTCCAAGTCTGAAACAAGAATGGGATTTTTAGTGGTTATAAGCCTGCATGGAAAAGCAACGTTTGGCCAGTCCCAACTTAGATAGACGTAAAGCTAATGTTTTACTATTACATTCGGTATTTAAATTTTCAAGTGATTTTTTGCGTTGTAGTTATTTGTTTTGATCCTGTTTTCTCGAAATGTGTAATAATAGAAATTAGAAAGAGATATTATCGTGTTTCTTTAGCGTGAAATTTCCAAACTCACGCTTCACTCCTGCTTTTTAGAGGGGGATATTTTTTTTAGCTGGCTTGGGAATTTATTATGGGAGGGGGTAATATGGGGTCTTGCTTTTGTTTCGTTGGTGAAAGGTTGATAAAAAATTACTTACATTAATTACATGCGTGCAATAGTTAGGTGTAACTTTTTAAAGCATTAATAGGAAGATTTTAATTTTAAGATATATTTATTAAATGTTTATTGTTTTAGGGAGTAATAAAAAGTTTTAAGACTTTGTAGGGATCCTTTCCGGACATTGTTTTGGAAGTTTGACACAAATATAGTGTTTAAACTCATTTTTGAACATCTAGGCGAAATTCGTCTGAAACCCGTGTCATATCACTCCTAATTGTACGTTCAATGACAAGGAAGCACAATACTAAAATTAGCCACAAAATTGTTCATAAAAAACAATAGCCTTATAAAATAATAACCGTAATATCAAAAACAATAGCCGTAATAGCATCTGATATTGTTGTTTGTTTGGCTGTTTTTTGTCTGGGATATTCTTTTCGACCGATTCGAAAACAAATTTTTTTCACGACACCAGGGGAGTAGTAAAAAAATTAATTTTGATATACCTCCCTCCTAAACTAGGAAATTTTGCAAATTAAATTATTAACTTTTTCAATATAACTACTTACATCTGCATTTTGGGGGGAATTCGCTGAAGAATCCGGTTGGCAAGCAAGTCCTTATGTTTGGTCCAACCAGCAAATGACCTGGGTTACACTTATACTCAAGGACAGAGCCAATGTCGTAATTGCGGGCAACAATAGTAGAGTTCGCTGGACGTTCTGGTTTACCACATGTCGTAGGTTCTGAAATTACATTATAATTGAATGAGTATTTTATGGATTAAGGAAATTCTATAACATATTTGTTATTTGGAATCTGAAGTTGAATATCTCCGGAGAGCTTATAACTTGTTTTTCACATAAAAATAAACCATTGAAAGATTCCTACCGATTGAAATTATAAAAATACTAGATAAATTCAAGACTGTTTCCATTAATGGATCTTTGTCAAACAGAAAAATATCGGCATGTTTTAGGTGTTAATTTATAGTATAAATTTATAGTTAATAAATAATAAAGTAATATAGTTTTGTTAAATGCATTAAGATAATTTTAATCTTTTATGCGAAGTAAAAAATATTCGGTGATCGGTGTTGGTGGAAAGATAGTCCCAAAACAGTTTTTCATGATATTGATTATATCACATTTTTACTGTTATGAGAAAATCGTTTTGTTCAAAAATCCAAAATAAAATAACTTATAGGTTACTCCAAACTATTTTATTTTCAATACATCCAAATCTTAAAAAAATATTTTTAACAATAACATTAATTTTAATTGTTTTAAGTAAATGGAAAGGTAATTATTACGGGGGTATCTGGTTCACAGAAAACATCCGACTACACATCGGAGCTCCAAAACACATGAAACAAATAAATGCAAAGTCAATGAATTACATCTCTTCTTTCAAAAACTGATTTTTGCTCTAGAGGAATAAAAAAACTTACTGTGCTGGCAAATGTAGTTTAGATTAAGATTGCAATTAGTTTCCGACCAAAGCCATCCTTTGGAACCGTCAAATCTCGAGCAATTCTCTTTGCTTCCAGGGGCATTCCAGAATGATACAGTGACGTCTTGTCCTGTTAAAAGAGTATCCATTACGACATTAAACCATTCGAATAATCATTCACATAAAAAACACATGCGTTTTTTTAATTTTGTGCTTTGCATAATCCATACACCACTCATACACACAATCACAATAAGTACCATTTTCCATTTTCCATTTCTGGAACTTACCTTCTTAGGCTTTCCTTCAAACTCTAAAAGACTCGATAAGATCTCGTAGCAAAGAAATAAAAAATGCGGGTCTTACCTTTTCTTCCTGGTATGATCATTTTTATCATGTCATGGGGTTAGTTATTACCAGAAAAATTGTATCACTTCTTTCATTTCAAAAATAATTTAGTTTCCATGCACACATTCAAAACACAATATACTAAAATCATTCAAAAGTACTAAATTAAAATTATGTCTTGTTCCACAGATAAAAAAACAAAAAAAACTAAACTAACCAGCAAAATTAAATTTACTTCATACTGTAAGCACATGCTCCACAATGAAACTATCATTCGTTTATCTTTTTATAAAAGAAACACGGGGTAAATATTAAGCACATATTAAAGGAATTGTAGTTAAGTTACAAACCCATTAGGCTTCTAATAATACTTAATAATGATTAATTTTCATTTTGAAACTTAGAGTATCTTGTACAAAGAAAATCATGGGGATAGATAAAGAAACTGATAGGTATTAAATTAAGCAACAATTGAATTAGATTGGCTCCTTAAAACCAAAATATAAGAAATTTTTCTTAAGTAATTGAAAAGGGATTTTTAGACTGGTGCGTAATGCCATATTTGGCTATATTGCTGCGAGATCCGTTCAGCATCAAAGCAAAATATTAATTGTATTAATAGTAAATCAAGTATTAATTGTAACATAGTTTGCGTATAGCCATTCTTTTCCTCAAAATCCTTCGTCAAGATTAATTCCTAGCTTGGCGTTCCTCAACATAGCTTCAAGCACAATCACTCAAATTTCCTCACCATTGATCCACTTCCAGTTGTTGGGGTCCTTGGGGTCCCTCACAGCCCCCAGCCAGTATTGTCCGTTGGGGTCATTCCTGTGCCTGCGGAACAATTCCCAGCTGAGGAAGCCTTGCAGAGCCGGGCTAGTCTCGTCGATGAGATTGCCGCCGCGGACCTCGCAGAAGCGCCGCGCCGATAGCAGGTTCCTCGGCTGGTTGTTGTAGAAGACGTAGCACTTGCCATTGTAGGTGGCTGTGCTGCCCAGGGGCTGGTCCCGGAAGGACGGACAGCGCTCGATGGGCAAGGCTTCGGGAAGAGAGGAGGTTAGATGGGAAGGTACATCAAGACAGGATAAAGTATGGGGTCCGTTCAAATATTATGTGAGCATGGTTTTGGTCATTTTTGACCCCTTTCCCCCTTTGTCAACAAAACTAGGCAACACACAAACCCTCCTCTTATAATTAGTTTAGCATATTGCAGCCCTCTCTCCGCTGTTCTATTTTCGTAGTTCAAAACCGTCATCCAAGAAATTTTTCTTATTAAGTAATCGTTAATGTTTTTCTTGAATGATCAAAATGCTAATCCTCAGAATAATGAATTTTTTTTTAATTTCGTTTTCTTTTGTCTAATTTAATTATTCTGAATTTATTTCCTTTTAAAAGAATTAGAAATTTTTGAAAATAAAGTTAAGTAAATTTTTAAATAACAAAACCCCCTCCCCCTTAACTGTTTGCGTAATACTTGAACGACTCCTGGTTGTCAAAAAGGATCTTCACCGACTTCATAATAGAGGTTATTAATTATATGTGTAGTTTTTTTTATTTATTTTGGGTCCAGTTTCAATATAAGTGATTGTTTTACAAAACTTATTCAAGCAGAGAAGGGGGGAAATGTTCGTCTATTACGCCTGTAAAACTAGTTTTTCCTTCATAGTAAGCAGTATACAGAAAAACTAAAGTGCCTTACTTATGCGAATTATATTTATTTCGTGACCCCGTTTTAATTATGGTAAATTTATTTTTGAAATACTTAACCACAGAATACGGGTATTTTTTAATTTTAATGGATAAAAGTTTTTTTATTTGATAACTGTACAACTAGTGTTTCCTCTATAAAAAGCAGTACGCAGGAAAACCTTCTTAACTACTATTATGATGTATGCTGTAAGATGTTTCATTCTTTAATTTTTTAAAATCGAAATAATATGATCTACCTTTGGATTCCCTTGACATGTTTCAGTACATTATTAAATATTTATAATGAATATAAACTCTCGTGTTTGATAAAGCTTATATCTGAAATTTTAGAGTTAAAATTATAAAATAAAATTCCTTTTGATTACCAATATGGCATTCATAATTTCAGTTTTCTATGGGGTAATTACTTTTAATTTTTAACATACAGTGCATTTTTTCTCCATTACAAATAAGCGTGAATGGTTAATGACTTTTCTTTAATCAATATTTTTAATACAGAAAACATTTAAAAAGCATACCTTGATCAGTGTAGACAAAGGCTTCACATAGAGATAATGAATTCGAAGGTGGATCTTCTAAATATACACTCACAAAAGCTCCAGGCATGGCTGTAGTACACGGCAAAAAGAGAGGACGGCCTTCCTCTGTAAAGAAACAACAACCTTTGATTAGCATTGAGAGATTGATAATATTAATGATGTGACAAAATAAATAAACATGTAATATAAACGTACTTTTAAGCAATTAAACAAAATGGGATGAATTTAATATAAAATTCATGATAATTTCACATAAATAGTGTAGAAACAAAAGCTATCTTACCAATAAATCCATTGTATTTGTTGCAAACAGGATTGACTCCCAAGTCGGGCCTATTGTTTCCGACCCTAACGACGATTGTTGCAGGTCGGTTATTAGCTAAAATAAGAATGGATATTGTTATGGTTTTTTCCTGTTTAGCCTCATTTTTAGAGGTCTGAATTTAGTCTGAGGATATTGATTACTTACAACAGCAGGAGGTACCGAAGTCCAGTCGTACTAGCTGTACCATGTAGGGCTCCAGTAAATTGACGTACCACCAAGGCGCTCGTTCTGTCTTTGTCATAGTGCATGTGTCTTGACTAAAGAATGAGCTCGTGCTGCCGTCGATGGCTTTCTGTGGGATACCGCTGCCCAATAAGCTAGACTGCATCGGGGCTTTTCCAACGGCTACGTTCAGAACTGCACGAAGAAAAGTATTTTTATTTGACTAGTTATAATAGTAACATAAAAATGCAGTTTTGTCGGTCGTTGGTTGAAAAGATTTTCTGTAGAAGAATTTGAGCCAAAAAATGTGTTTTGTTAAACGAAAAGATTTTTTAGAGCTGTTTTCCAAGTTGGGTAGGGTTTGCATTTTTTATTTTATTTTTTGTAAATGAGAAAGTCTAACCTCATCTGCCAAAAATTAGAGAAATTCATTTGTGATAATCTGATCAAGCCTCCTGGTCTCCCCTACTATTTATTTTTGTACAGGCAGACTGAAATCATAAAATTAAAGCGATAGTAATAAACGCTAAATTCAATTCGAAAGCTATCCACTTTTATTCCTATATTTCACCACACATTTTATTTACGAATATGTTTTGTGAGTCAATTAGCACGGACTTCATTGAAACTATCCCAGATAAAAAAATACTCATCTAGAGATAAAAATTAAACTAAAGAGGTTAAGACGTCTTTACTTAAACTTCTTCAACACCTTAATCTTTAGAAAGAACTTTAAACTGATTTCTAATTGCACTTGAATGACTTTTGTAAGTCGTTTCAAGCGACTGCTTGCCTCGCCTAATTAATTTTGACTTGAAGAATCTTTCTCACATGAATGGAGGTCAAAATAAAAGCTATTTGAAAGGCCGAGGACTTTGATTTATATTAATAGTAGACATAGACATAGAAAAAAGTTTATTGTTTTGGGCGTTTGCCCGTTAACAAATAACACAAACCATTTTAGAGAACTTGACATGATCTTAGAATTCAAATTAAAAAAATTAACATATTTTAAAAAGAGAATATACAAATCACTGTAATACAAGTTAAGACAGAACAAACCGGGTGCAGGAACAAAATACGAACTAAAATAAATCAACTAGAATCCTCTCCAATGTCCCGGTGGAGCCTAAAAACGGAAGTCAGGAAACATAGAATATTGAAATAGTTAGAGTTAGGCTCATTCAAGACAAAGGGAAAATTTTTTGCGTTTGATAAATATTTGTTTCGATAATAGCTATAAATAGGACATGAGTTAAATATATGATTCCATGTGTCAAATTCTTCGGTGTTACAAAAGGAACATTTGTTAGTAAAATAAACTTCAAATATCTGGCCCTTATAGAAGATTTTATTTTGATTTAAACGTAATTGGAAAATAATTCTTTTTACATAAATATCAGAGTCGGATAGTATATAGTTTTCAGGGGTGGGACAATTCTTTATTAGTTTATAGTGGGGAAAGTGGGTGCTATTCTCCATCATTGAGAAATCTCGTTGTAGGCATTGATCTCGACAAGTTTGTAACATATTAGGAAGATAATAGGAAGCCAGGTCAGGATTTTGAGATGTCCAAATAAAGTTAAATCCAAGGTTTTCAATAATTTTTTTGACTGATAAAGCCCAGTTATACTCGGGATTTGAGGAGAACATCGTGTTGGAAAATAACTTTTGGTAGCATATTTTGGTATATCTATCATCGGGTAATTTAAGAATTCTTATCCAATACTTCAACAACAAGTTTACTAAGGTGACTGAAATATTATATTAATAGTAAATAAGCCCCTTAAAGAGTAATATAAATTTAAGGTATTGTATTAAAATGTTACTTCTTTTATGAATTAGCACTTTCAATGAAATAACATTCCCAAATATTAGTATTTATTATACTTGGGATCATGGGGAATTTTCAAATTGAAATTTTTATGGGTAATATCAAAACATTCTAAAATGAATTATAATATATTCTTCCATGCTCATTATTCTTGTGTATTATTATTATTAATAATAGTTATATTACTGTAATAAATTCAACATTAAATTTAACAATTTCTCAAGGCTAATACAGGGTGTCCCAAAAAAGACATACATTTTAAATAACTTGATGATAATAACTGATGCGCGATTTGTTACACCCTTCTTCTGGGAGTCTTAGGTGAAGGATACAACAAACCGCGTATTTTTATCTTTTTTAGTTTTCGAGTTATTGGTTATTGATTTTTAAAATGTGTCAGTCTTTTTTGGGACACCCTGTAGTAAGAGATTTAAAAATGAAACAACCTACAAGTCCCAAAAATATATTTGAATATCAAATTTTTACATGGGGAGGGGGATATTTTATCACTTATTAGATTTCTCTAAAAAAAATAACAACTACTAGTAGCTCATTTAAATTGAACTTGTGTAATTCCTCCTCCTGAACCTTTTACTATTGCGTGACCTACGAGGAAAAGGGCTCTTCTCAGCTCTTTACGATGTTACAAGGTAACTCTAAGCTTGTTTTCTTTTTGTTTTGCGTGATAAGCTTAATGCTTCGTTAACGCATCGCTGCATTTTTTGACAAGGAGTGCCATCTAAAAGGTGACGCTGTGTATCTGTTCTGCTTCATTTAGCCGGGGAAAGGCTTCGATCCGACCTCTAAAACTAGGTTATGGTCGCTCCCAACGAAGAATCTTTTGGTGTTCCTCAAATTTCATTTCATTTCAATTCATAACGCGATGAAAGCATGGTCATTTTTATCCAGCTTTGATGCTTGCCGTTCTCCAATTTATTGCTCGTCTCTTCGAGTAACTACTAGTTAATGTTCGTGAATGGAATTCAGAAGACTTAGAATTCTGTGAATGATTGGAATTCGGAAGAAAAGGTGTCCGGCTTGATTGAATTGACCTCAGTTCTTTTATATTGTGCAACATGTGAACAACATCCAGACCGTTCAACACAGTTTTACCAGCCTTACCTACTACGTATCAAAAATTAACTTAATACATTTGACTAAATGCTGTCAAGTTTTAAGTTCTTAAACATTCAATTTTCATGAAACGAATCAAATATTGTATGCCTGAGATAAATACTAAAGTGGAGATTATCGATACACATATTTGTAAAAATTTACTATCAGTTTTGTTTGATCAACTATGAAAATATGGAGGTATACTTTACAACCGGCCTTTCAATACTTTCACTTTCAAAAGTGAATTAATGTAAAGGAAGTCAATAATTTATTATTTCTTTTCTGCGCTAAAGCTATAAATTAAAGTATCCCCTCAATTTTACACCCCTTGGGAAATTTTAATTCAGTATACTTTAAAAATTAACTTCTTAAGATAATCTTTTTCCATCCCTTAAATTTTTATCGACACATAATTATTAAAATTATAATACAAAATGAGTAACAACTAGTGATGGGCAGGTATCGATACCAAATACTTAAGTACTCGATACCTATAGGTATCGAGTGTATTCGATACCCACAAAAGTATCGATACTTTATTGACATATTTCGTTTTAAATTTTTCAATGAAGTAATCTTTATAATACCTACTGTAGATCAAACGCAGCCTGTTTCCGTTTTCATTTTGCAACGCTCAAACCCAAGTCGTTATCATCCGCGAGAAAAATTTGACGCGGCTAGGTTTTTCCCAGGCCAAATCCTTCGCCTCTATCCACCTCCAGGCCCGTAGCTACGGGGCTTTTTGATGGATCGCTTTCAGTTTTTTGAATATTAGTCTGATTATGGATAGGCCCTAAAAAAATTTTCCCTTCAGGTTCATTTCCCGACATTGAAAATAAGTACTCGATACCTAAAAGTACTCGATACCTATAAGTATTCGATACCAAAGTATTCGATACCTATAAGTATTCGATACCAAAGTATTCGATACCTAAAATTATCGATTTTGCCCATTACTAGTAACAACGCAATAGTTATTTCATAAATAAAAAAGCCGCTAACAAAAAACAAAAACAATTTCGGTATTCGGATCTACCGACATATTTAGATCCCTTCTTTTCTTCTTAAAATACACCCGAGAATAACAATCTTTTGAGTTTTCTATATGCGGAAAAACGCGTTTTTCTCAAAAACTACATTTTATTGAACTCTCCCTTTGTATCCGGAAAGTCTTAAATGCCCTTTCCCATGCTTGATTTAAAAATAAATTCATATCATCCACAGTTTGTACCTGCAGTTCAAAAGTTCACTCACTGGGAAATTATTACTTTCGAAACTCCTTCAAATTTCCTCAATACCCTATTAATTGTACCAGAAATTGTTCGCGTGTCCAAAACACTCTGCTAAACTTAATATTTCGGGTCATTGGACTTACTTCGCACGGAATTCAGCGATGCGTTTCATCGTGTTAGACCTTGAGTTAGAACAAGGACTGAGACCCAATTAACACGAACGAAAAACTAAACGGAAACAAAATAGCTATCCTTTCAAACTAATTATTATAATAACTTGTTAAGGATTTGTAGCTTATTTAAACAAGCTATCATTAACAAGCATACACAAGAGAAGAATTGAAATGCCAAGACGTTTTCAAAAATCTATACGTTTTATAGTAATTAATAATTTTAAAATTTAAACTAATACTGTTTTTACGTGTGTTACATTCCCTAGCAAATTTACAGAAACACTTCTAAATGCATATTCAACTGTTTCGTAGAATATGTTAAGTAAAGCTGAGAAAAGTATTGAATAAATCATTATATTTTTTTCAAAAATATCATGATAGTACAAAATGGAAAGGCCAGGAAAAACCTAAAGTATGGTATTAAAGGTTGGGAAAAAAAAATATTTCGGTAATTCCTTTTCTAATACAGTTTATCAACAGATTTTCTGGGATTTAAAAAAATTTATATTAAAAATTATTTTTTCTTAAGTGTTATCTCTAGAAATTATGTCTTGGGACAAATTTTCATCAATACTTTTAAACTTAAATCTGTTAAAGCTTGTCTTTCCACGGAAGGGGGTTTTTAAAACACCCATATTGTATTTATACTTTATGTATTGCTTCTTTTCCAAATACCAAAAAGTTGAAAAGCGTCCCTTAGTTGAAAGAAAACCGTGCTTAAATTTAAAACCCTTTTGATGCTTGAATAATTATATGATCCATAAATGTGATTATCATAATATTTTACACCTATTTTAGCTTTTTATAAATATTCTAGTAAAGAAGGTATGGTGATCTCTACCCTTAAGAAACATTATCAAATTCATATTAAAAAAAGTATTATATTTACAAATTTTAAAAAATTTAGCGAATATTCGCATACGTTTTAACCATGAAATGATGAGTAGTTTATAGTAACTATTCCTCTCTCGTTATTGATTTGTAACTTGCTCAGAGCTCAGATGAAAATCAAGATAACTTATTTCTATACAAGTTTCATTTCAAAACAGACTTGATTGTATCACTATGTTCTTTAGCTCCTGACTCGCTCTTTTGTTTAAAACGCTTTTCAACCTTCACAGTAAACATACCCTTCCTGTAACATAGCACCTCATTCTCAAAAGTAAGCTACATCTGTATTCACTATTTGTTTCCCATTCTTCTCTTTCCAAAAGACCAGTTAAACTCCCCTTGTTTGTAGGTGGGAAATGATACAGGTAAACGGCTTAAACAGGCAGCTGTAGCCAAGTCATGGCCCGATATGAAAGGCATTAAACAAGTTCATCACTGATAGCGTAACGAATTACCACTCTTCAAAGATTCGATGCTTGGCAAGTCAAGCAAACCCGCGTGTCCCCAACGAGTTGGTAGAACGTCTGTCAATTTTCGAATTCTTATGCTACGCCCTCTCCAGAAAGAAACTCTGACCGGTGGAAGCAGGTCATGTTCAGCGAAACTCTTTTGTCGAATGCGGAGTGTCTTCTTTAACCTTTCCAGAACCGGCCATTCGAACGAAGCAGCGAGCTTTGGCATTCGAGAACGTAGGTTTACGTCGAGGTGTGTCAATCTTGAACATTGGGAAATTAGCATTTTGAAAACAACACTCCTCTTTTTTTGTTTCAAGTTCTCAGTCAGAAGTGTGTTAATGTTAGAAACAGGCTGGGTGTAGGTTGCCGCAGGTCGAGTCGTAAACGTTGAGTTCAGAATAGGCGGATGAGAAAAGTCATGGTCGCAATAAATGCCAATGTTCGCGTAATGATGGGAATCCTTAGCTACTAGACAGATATAAATTATACATAAGTATTTTCATAACCCTAAACTTAACATTTTTGGAATCAGTGGCGGATCCAGGATTTGCTTTTGGGGGGGGGGCTAAGAATTTTCATAATCCAATTGAATCTTCTTATTAATGGTAATACGGAAAAAGTAGTAAATTATCCTACTCAAACCACTATAAGGGGGGTCTGGGGGCCCTCCCCCAGAAAATTTTTGCAAATTTAAGTCAAAAACCCCACATTTTCAACTCGTTTTGGTACGCCTCATCCGAATTTCGGATATAGATTTTTTGCGTTTTGACAAACTTAGTAAAATATTAGAGGTTTTAGGGGGGGGGCTTCAGCCCGAAAGCCCCCCCCGTAAATCCGCCACTGTTTGGAATTACTAAGAGTTTTTAAGAGAATGGATGTATTTCTCCTTAGCGTTATTAGCGTAACAAACTCGATCACCAACAGGGAGGTACACGTGTCTTTTGAGTTAGTTTTTTTTTCAAATGTAAAACAAAAATTTTTGAAAAAATTAGGAGAGAGAATAAGACTGAAAAAAATTCTAAAATAAAAAAAGACGGAATAATTTGATGGGATTTTGCGATTTTACTGGGGTTTCTTGTCTTTTTGGTTTCTCTCTAGGGCCAACTAACAAAGAAAGGGTAAATAGCAAACTTTATTGGTAAAATATATTTAAATTAAAATAACTTATGTACCTATGAGGTAAAATCCTTCATAACAAGTTTATCTTTTTTTCATACTATTTTATAATCCTAAAAAATGTGCATTATTTTTTTTGGCTAAAAATATAATTTTAATCTATTAAGCACATAATCAAAATTATTGAAGATCTATTGATGTTTATGAAGTATATAGTTAGTTTCAATTAAATTACTGTAAACTGGGTTTTCCTTCCTATCACGCTATGTACAGAAAAAAACTTAAAACCAAATACGCTAAATAAAAATGTTAAATTCATTAACATCTGTTTAATGTAAACGAAATTTTGACTTAATTCTCAGAGAATAAAATAAAATACATATTTTTAGAGAAATTCATTTATTAGTTTTAGCGAACTTTTCTTAGGTTTGGTTTGGTTATTGTTTTATTAAGCAAGAATCTGAACTTTGTTAGATATCCAGAGAAAATATCTTATAACTTTCACCGGAATTTTATATTTGTTAATATTATTTAATTTTTATACTCTAAACGTATTTTTAAAATTTTTTACAGAGCTCATTTTATACCTTCTTGCGTGTAATTAATATGTTTTCTTTTCATATTTAACCATTAACAGGGACATTTATTTCAGAAAAATTGACCACAAATGGAATTTTTTTGACTGTTTAATTTTGTTCTTTATATTATTATTAGTGTTAGAAAATAGTTTTTATAACAAAAATATTACAAGTGTATTAATTACTTTAACATACACATAAAAAGTATTGGATTACACACACATCTTATTCAGTTAGGAGAAAGATTATCCAAACATAATGTCTCCCAATCTCTAAACGAAGAAAAATCACTATCATCATCGAAACGAACTCAGTTTGGGCTTCATAAAACGGAAATGTTAATTTTTCTCCAACCCGAACTCAGTTCGGGCATCACACAAATTCACAAATTCTGCACGTAGTAGTTGCTCGAGCTCAGTTCGGGCGACACTGTTAAGGGGTTAACATGATTATTATTTTTTGGTTTTTATATTTTTAAACGTATTTTTTACTTTTAGCAGAGTTTAATTGATACCTTCTTAAGTGTGATTAGTGTTTTACTTTTCATTGTTTTCATTCTTAATACTCTTTCAACTCAATTTATTTTACACTTTTCTTTGCAATCTATTAAAAACTACCTACCACTTTTCTTTACGTTCAGTGCAACTTCATAGATACGTTTTAACTACTGAAATTTTCCTTAAATTAGATAAAGCTAATCTACCCTCACTAAGCATTAAGAAACGCGTTTCGTAAGTGTTTCGAAACTCCTCGCTTTGTGTCAAGCACCCCAAGGTGGGGAGAAGTTCAAACTCCGCGCCGAAGGTGAGTCGCTCCGAAAGTAGGTCGCTCAGCACAGAACAAACCTCGAACTTGACCTTCTAAACCAGGAAACCGTGGGTTTCCCAAATACTTCAGAGTCAAGGTCCTACCGGAATCTTCGAAACGGAAGAATTCCGAAGAAGCTGCCCTGATGATTGATTTTTGAGGAGGTTTAAGAGTTTTTATCAAAGAAAGCTTTTGATGTGGTGGAATATCTTCATGCTTGTTTGATTTGTTGTCTTAAGGTATCCGATTAGGTTCCGATGTGAATTTTTAGCTCAAGTTTAATAACTATTTAGTAATTGTTGTTTTGTAAGTGCTATTGTTGAAAATTTTTTAAAATACTACAATTTTTTTTTCAATACTAGGGAGCTACCGCCCGCCCCCTGCTCGCTATCGCTCACCAACCCCCGTAAACTGCTGACGCAGGACCTTTTGGAATTGCTTCGCAATTCCCACAAATTCCAACTCGCTAAACTTAATACACTTTAAAAAACAATTAAAAAATTTTCAGAAAAAACGTCAACCAACTTTCCAAAAATACGTCACCAAATCCCCTCCATGAATAAATCTCCCTTAAAAGTTTGAATATATTCTAACTCGAACTTATCAAAAATTTAAACGAAATGTTTTTAAAAATATTCATCTTAATTATTTAATAACTTAAAATAACTAATTCTAATTGTTTATTAATACCCGATTAATGTTAATAATACCCGACTGTTCCATATTACCCTCCATTTGTAACTTTTCTTAAAGTACATTTTTTGATTAAAAAATAAATGCTGATTTATTTGACCATTGGCCCTTCATTGTCATTAGTTATATTATGTACTTAAAATGATTCGGCGAATTTTTATTAAAAATCAATAGAGTTATTCTTAAATATATAAAAAGTGTTTCATAATACCCTCCTCTCCTCTATAATTATACAGCAATGTAATATATACAGTGGGAAATTTACTTTTTAAGACTCAATCATGCAATTCATAATTTATTTTGGAAAGAATATTCGTTCAAAAATATTTCCGAGTTAAGATAAAATAAAATTGATTCTAGTTTTTCTGAAATTTTATGTGAAATGAGAGAAATTAATGCTTTAAGTAATGACTTTACTTGCTTAAAAAGATTACTTTTATAATAAAGATTTTAATGCTTTAATATATTTAGTTACTGTCTTCTTGAATGGTAAAACTCTACTTATCCTATTCATAAAACATTTTATAGCTAAAAACTAACGCATTCATTTTACTAATTTGGTTTTTTATTATACGGTTTTTTGTTAAATATAGTAAAATTTACTTGGAAAAATTACATATATTGAATTAGGAATTATCATGAGAAAAATAGACTAGAAATTTTTTTCCCAAATAAAAAATACTGTTTATCCATTTGTGCATTTCTTACTTTACATCAGTAGCTTGACTTTTTTTAACGATTTTTGTAAATTCTAATAAATTTTAAATTGTGCTTACATAAACTTATAAAATTAAAGCAATATTAGCAATTTCTTCGTAAGTTTTTTAATTTTACTCTTGTAATATTTTACATTAATCTTTTTCGTCAATAAAATGATTACATTAAATTTTCTTATTTTTATTAGAACTAGGGAGCTACCGCCCCCTGTTCGCTATCGCTCACCAACCCCCGTTAACTGCTGACGCAGGGCCTTTCGGTCGCTTCGCAATCCCCACAAAACCCTGCTCACTAAAATTAATTACGTATAAAACATTCGTTAAAACAATTCGCAGAAAAACCGTCAACCAACTTTCCAAAAATACGTCACCAAATCCCCTCTAACTAATATCCCTTAAAAGTTTGAATATATATTAATTCTAACTTATCAAAAATTCAAACGAAATATTTTTAAAAATATTCAGCTTAATTATTTTAATATCTTATAATAAAAATAAACTATTTCCAATTGTTAATCAATATTCTGACCAAACAAAAACCATTATTTTAAAGTAACTCATTAGTATATGCCTAGTGTTTATCATTCATATTTCTGTTTAAACCGAGACTTGTTAAACAATACCGTTTAAGCAATTGAAAATAATAAGAGACAAAACATCACTATGTTTACAATTAATTTCTATAAAATCAGACTAAAAATTATAAATATTGGACAAAAGTGTGAAATTTTAGTAGGTTTTAATAGGTTTTTATCAGTCTGAGTGATATTTCATCAAGAAAGTACTTTTTCAAAAGGTGAAAAAACATGTTTCATCTTAAAATATAGCGTCAATCGGTCGTTGTGATTGGATGCATAATAATTTGATTGACAGTGCTTGCTTTGTAACTGTGACCTTATCCGTTATCTAAAAAAATGGAAATATTTTAAAATTGAGAATTTTTTTGAAAAATCGAAGGGCCTACTCGGAAATCCGGAAATAATCCGGACATTTTGATACCATATATGTGTCATTCGGTTCAGTAATTAAAAAGCCTTTCTCTGGAAACCGTTCACCAAAAACTTTTTTTTTTGAATAGAGAGATACATATGAACCTTTGAAAATTTATTTGAATGAAAATAATAAAAATATTTGAATTTCTGCAAAATTAAAAAAAATTGTAATAAATAAAATAATATTAATTACTTAAAATAAAATTTTTGCTAGCAAAAAAAATTTTACACTAAATTTTGTCATAAAATGAAGAAAAAATAATTTTTAAAAAAATTTTATGAGGAAATCAAGGTGTTCTAAATAAAAATAAGAAACTTTAAAAAATTCTTCAATTTATTTATAAATACTTTCAAATAAACTTAATTGAAAATTATAATTATTTTTAGCAGATATGATTTCTTATAACGCAAGAACCAACTTATAATTTATCAGAATATTTAAGGTAATATAAGAGCTAGCACTCAAGTGTTTTTAAATTATTTTAATATGCAAAAATTTTTCATTTTTTATCAGAAGTGTTTTAATTTTTTTTATTTGTCTATTAAATAGGTTTATTCTTTAAAAATAAATCAGCTGTATCTTTAATTAAAATACTAGAGATAAAAATCCGATGTCTTCAGAAATCTTGTAAAACTCGTTTAAAATCAAATCATCAAAGAAAATTATATTTTTTTTGAAGCAATTGATGATAAACCGTTTGTATACCTTAATAAAGAAAAATGTTCAATTTTAAACTAGAAAAATTACCTAACCATCTTTATTCGATTATCCAATTTAGTCTCGCTGTCGTACAAATTTGAAAATTATGCTTTAAACATATTTTTATTACATTAGTTGCATAATTTAAGTAACAAATAAAAACTTGTATTAATAATTTAATTCGCTTTAAAAATAATGTAATAAATTTGCCATCTTAAAAACATATTGAACCAGCTTATCAGTATAAAAAATAACAAGTATTTTAAAGAATACTAATAAAACTAAACGAAAATATCCAAAACGAATCACTCTTTTAGATTATTGAAATCTTTGAAATTTCTTTCGTATAACTTTTTTCAGCTAGAAAATCACTAAATAATAATTGCTAATACCAGTACTTTTAGTAAAATCTTTCTGCATGGGTATTTTCAAATAAAGTGTAATTCTCTTCATAGAGGGAAGATTAACTTTATTTGACTACACGCATTTATTAATGCTGCCACAAAATGTAGTACATATAAAGCGTCCATGATTTAATTTTTACCTAATTATAAGTGGTTGTTCTAACTAAAAGTTTTAGAAAGTTAGGTTAATCATAATACTAATCATACCCAACTATAATTTAAAAAAACGTTTGAGAGATATTTCAAGTATTATTTTTCCACTAAAAACCACCTTCTCTTAAATATTACTGCATTTCGAGACTTCATTGAATGCGAAACTTTCAAAAGGAAAAATGTTAAATAACGTTAAAAAAAACAATGAAAACGTGCTATTTTAAGTTTAAAGTTGCCTTATAAAAAAGAAACGAATTAAGCGATTCAAAATGAACCACTGATGTAATGCAAACCCCATAAAAAGATACTTCCAACTCCATTATTCATCCGATTCCGATTGCATTTGTCCTCCTCCATTATCTCTGCTCTACAAAACCAAACCGTCATTCCCCCTTCAAAATAGAACGAAACAAATGGGAATGAGGTAAATTGGCCCGACAAATTCCGAACCCATTCGGATGCTCGCTTAAATCACCGAAAACGAACTGTACGTGATCATACACCTTTCACATTCCCCACTAATCTGAGACATCCATGTTTCGAGCCTTTGTTCTTGGGCTATTTTAAGTCGATTTCTGCTCCATATGTCACACAATAGCCTTGTCCTTGTGTATCACCATCACTTGCCCTTAAAAAGCATCTCCCATGATGGAGCTTCTCCCTTTCCTGTAACTACACGAATTTCCCAGCGACAATAATAAGTGAAACGGGAACTTTAATGCCCCAGCCGACTGACCCAACTGTCCTCTATTTTTTGGTCACCAATTCTGTTTGTATCTTCACGCGACGATGAGTCCGGCGTGATTTAAAGAAACTGGTTGTCCAGTCTTCAAGGTCGACCAATTTCTCGATGTCACGTGTTGATTGGCGTTATTAGAATAAGTAGGTCGATATTTAAATAGAAGGGATTCTTCACCCAGTTCTTGGGAGCTGGGAAAATTTCTCGTCCTCAAATTGATACCTACTATTCACACTGGTCCTAAGTCCATTCTGGGAAACTGTGTGAAAATCAACTCAATTAAAATATTTCCTTCGGTTCTTCTTATATTCGTGTTAGAGGTTTTATTCGGGTTGAATTTTGCGTGAGAATTTATTGAGACTATATTCTTTGTTTTTACAAACTACATAGTGCTATTAACTGTTGTTATTCCTGCTTTTATGATATTAATAAACAAAATTGCATCTTTCTTTGTGATTTTTAAAATATAAAATCTAAATTATTAATATCGATGAGCCTCTAACTAGCAAAGGTCTATGGGAA